>CAUYQG010284006.1:0-31556 GCA_963574415.1 Tarsius wallacei | reverse complement strand
GTTCTCCATTTTTCTTTCTTCTTCTGGGATACCAATCAGGCATAGGTTCAGCCTCTTGATATAATCGCACATCTCTTGTAGGCTTTGTTCTTTCTTTTTGAGTCTTCTTCCTATGTTTTCTACAGATCAGGTTAATTCCATGTTCTGGTCTTCAAGTTCTGAGATTCTTTCTTCAGCTAGATTAATTCTGCTTTCCATGCTTGTCATCTTGTTATTTATTTCCTGGATGAGATTTTTTATTGCCAAAATCTCTGTCGCAAGTTCTTTCAGTGTTGCATCTTGTCTTTCTTGAGTCTTATTTACTCTTTCCATCCATTCCCTAATCCCTGTTGTATTCTGAGGCCAGTTGTTAGTGACTTCCATTGTTTGGGCACCAAGGTCTCATTTTTCAGGAGTTTTGTCTTTGGTCCACTTGAAATTGCCTGTGGTCTTCCTTTGGTTTTTCCTCATTTGTGGCAGATCTCTTGTTTTTCTCTTTAGTTCTGTTATTCAGTGTCAGTGAGAGAGGCTTTCCCTTCTGATATTTGCTCAGTCCTCTATTCCTCCCTGATCCGGGCTCTGTATTTGTTCACTGATCTCTTTGGAGTCCTTCCTCATCCTTTTCTGGTAACACCCGTTGTCCCAAGGGTAGGGCATTGGACACCTGGAACTCGGCACTCGTCAGGTCCCTCTGAAGTTTGTGCTTTCAGGATATTCCTCTGGGTCACGATCAATCCCTCAATAGTTGATCCACCAGTCACAGAGATCGGGTTTGTTGCTCCATGGTGAGCAAATCAGAGCACTTTCCTGCCCTGCCTTCAAGATGATGGTAGGGTGCCTCTCTTGTCCTCTTCTGTGGAACTTTGCCTCTGGAATTCCCCCACAATCCCTGCTGCCAGTCCCCTGCCGGGTGCTGAAATGGTGAGGCAAATCCTGGAGCCAGCAGTCTCTCCTGCCAATGGTAAGGGAGAGCCTGGGGCAACAGTCTCTCCCCACCGCTTTTCACAGGAAAACTTCTGTCCATTTAAAAAAAAAATGGCACTTGGCTTCTGCAACCTCAGAAGAGCCAGGGACCAAGCAGAGAAGCTGCAGCACCAGCTATTGCACTAGGGGCCTGGCCACTTAGATAGCCTCTCCCAGCTTTTTCTTCCCAAGAAGTGTTTTACTGATTTTTAAAAAAATGGCACTCAGCTTCTGCATCTGGGAATCACTAGGGTCCAAGCCCAGCAGCTAGAGCCCCAGCCGCTGCATCAGGAGAGCCCTGTCCACTAGCTCCCTAGCCCTCACTCAGTCAGCCACTCACATGCCTACTCGCTCACCAGCACATGCACAAAATTTTCCATATACTCACTCACTCACACCGGGTCTCGCATAGTCTGACTGGCTCGACTGCCATCTTCCCCCTGGTCCTCAAAGGATTTTCTTATTACCCAACATTCTTCAGCCTCTGAAATCCTATAAAATTTTATGATTCTCAAATCTTGGATATTGGCATTATTCCAAATTGTGCTTCTCTCTGACTAGAACCTCTTATCCTTCTAGTTCTCACAGTTATTCCCTCAGACAAATTTTGAGTCCCAGTTCCCACATTTCCTCTGTTTTTCCTCTTAGCATCCTTCTTATCTTCCCTACTCATCATTTCAACAATATTCTTGTCAATACTCCCAACCTCTGTTTTCCAGGCCTTCTATTATTTTCAGTCCTTCTACTGTCTAGCAAAGTCAAACCCTGGATTAAAGCCACTCACCGACTACCTCCAGGATTTTATCTGGGCTTGCAAACACTGCTGGAGAAATTCACACCACAGCGAGAGCAGTCAGTATATTGATATGATCATAAATCTGTGTTGTGATTCCTAGGCACATTTCCTTCCCTCCCTAGTATCAAGCAATTCTTCTGTTTCCCTAGATTTCCAGCTGGCAATCTCCCCACACCCTAGCTGTCAGCAGATGATCTTGCTTTCACTGGCAATAGAAGGCTCCAGATGAGGCCTACTCTACTTCTTGGTGCAAATACCTACCTGGTGCGCATACCTGACTGTATACTTACACTCTCTCAATGTTCTCAAGACATAATGGAAGAAAGGGGCCCCTCATCTTAGCTTACTTGTTATAGAAGCCCCATTTTCTCCCCAGCCTTCAACAAATTGACTTTCTCTTGTTTATCGTCAGGGTCTTCCTTTGTACGGATTCTTCCCTGTCATCCTTTAAACGTGTCCAGTTCTCTCCCACTTTGAAGTCAAAACAAAAACACTCTGCAGTCACAAAAACACCCCAACCATCCCATATCTTCTCTTCCCTACTCCCTTTCCCACCACCCTAGTCTCAGTGTCTATTTTATTTAATATCTTGAGAGTGTTTGGTCCTTCTTAAACCATCCCTTCTCCCCTTTGCTTTCATAATATTGTGTTCACCTAGTTTCTCTTTAACCCCTCCAATGACTCCTCCTTAACCTCTGCTGTGGGCTTCTCCTTAAATGATGGTGTGGGTTAGACCTCTTCTCTTCTTCCTCTCTACACTCTCTGGGCATCAGGCAGTCATGGTGGCTTACATTTGTAGTCCCAACTACTTAGGAGGCTGAGGTGGGAGGATCACTTGAGCCCAGGAGTTTGAGACAATGGACTATGATCTTACCACTGCACTCCAGACTGTGTAACAGTGAGACCCCATCTGTAAACATTTTTAAAATGTATATAAAATAACACACTCTCTGAGCAGTCTCACCTACTCACATGGCTGAAATTACCACCTGAGCTGATGGTCCCCAGGGTACAACTACCACAAGCTCCAATCTCCCTCTTAAGGGTCAGACCCACATATTCAGCTACCTCCTGGTTATCACTAACTGATTGTCCCACAAGCACCTCAAGTTCATTATGTATCTTGTTCTCACCACTTTCCCCAGACCTTCTCCTTCTTCTGAGTTCCACACTTTAATGGATAGCAGTGTCATTTGCCTCAGTTGAAACCTGGGTGTTACACCCTCGTCTCTAAGTACCTCAAGGCAAGAATAGTGTCTGCTTATTCATCACTATCTATCCAGCACCCGGGGCAATGTTTGGCACATTGTAGGGACTCAATACATACTTAAGGAATGAATTAATTACTCCTTACTCTCTCTAATTCCTTGCATTCAATAGATCACCAAACCCTGTCAATTCTTCCTTCTCAAATATTCCTTCAATCCTTCTTCTTAGTATGGTCACTAACCTAGTTCAGGCCACCATTATCTCTTTAATAGTCTCTTAATTGATATTTTTGCCTCCAGTCTTGCCCCCTACAGCAGAGACTGCTAATTATACCCACTGTCCATACTCCCTTCTTTCTTTGGTAGTGGAACTGAGCACCATGCCTTCTGGTGAGAGGTCACATTTCCCACTCTCCCCGGCAGCTCCGTGTGGCCAAGCTACAATGCCACCTGGCGTTGTTCTGGTCAACAGCCTGAGAGTGAAAGTGAAGTAAGCACCTTCAGCATCACCTCCTCAAAAAGAAAGATGCTTGTCCTCCTCTCCCTTCTCCTCACTGCAGTCTGGTTATGTAGGTGAGATGGTGGTCAGTTTCAACCTTGCAGGTGTAGACAGTACAGTACAGGATGGAAGAACTGGAAGATAAAAGGAATCCTATCCTTCCAGACTGTTTGCCATCTCATGCCTTCATGTGAGAGAGAAATAAAGCCCCCTCCCCCTTTGAAGCCACTGTTATTTGGTTTCATTAAAACAACTAAGCCAATAAACTATTGATTCCTTATTTTTCCCCAGTCAGAATTCTTTTTCTGCAATCCTAATAAAATGGTCTTATTACATTGCAAATCTGACCAGGTCATTCTCCTGTATCTTATTTATTTCTATAGTTTCTAGAGGGCTTATGACATGTTCTTGTGTATGGCAAGAATTCAATAATATTGATTGTGATTGATAAATTATGAATTGATTATAATTTATGATATCTTAGGTATCTGGTGGTACCTAAGTTATTTTTTTAAATTGGCTTTTAATTGTATGTGATGCCCTGCATAGTCAGTGGATGAGGCAGCAGCTGGAGGCTTCCTCAGCTTCTGAGATCGTCCCACCTGGGCGTCACCACCAACTCCATTATCCGATGAGCAGAAGAGGGTCAGCAACGTCTCTGATGATGAGACCTACCCACAAAGGACAGTGTGCCGCTGGCCACTCTAGGAAAGTAAGAAATATAAAGAGAGAGACAAAACATGAGAACAACAAGGGAAGGGGAGAGGAAGAGAGAAAATAATGCAGAATGCTAGTGAGAAGGAGTAGAAGGTCATTAGGAGCTTATCCACAGTCACTTGGCAAGGTAGGCTGTACTTGTAGCCACTAAGCATTAAGCTATAATAATGAATTTAGGTGCTATAGTTCTGCCAGAAAGATGATCTTTGCAAGTTGAGATTCCAATTCTACTCTCATCTGTTGAGCTCCTACTGAGTACTAAGAATTGTGCATGGGGAAACTTCCTGAAAGAGTTCAGTGTTTGAAGTTTTATTTGCTCTCCGGGGAGAATTTTTTGACTAACTTAGACTTGGAAGAATCCTCCAGAACAAGACTGTAAGTACCCTACATGAATCTTCCTGAGTTCTAAACAACTCAACTCATAGAGCTGGGCTAAAATGGAGAAAATGCGAGAGATTCCATAAGCTGCCTTTTCTCCCAAGTGAATGTTTATAAAAGCTTTGCTAATTTTTCTCCTAATATAAAGTATCCTAAATCTGATAACCCTGAGTCATCAGTGTACCAGAGACTGCCATCAATAATGTAGCTGTTTTTCACAAAGCACTTCATTACACTTGTCATTTAAAAATAAAAACCACATTTTTGTGTGACACACAGAACAAATTGCACCAGACGAATAAAGGCACCTGGGCAACTGATAGCTTCTGCTGGTTCCTGCAATTCCTCGTTATTTTGCATTCACTTTCTCTTGTTATTTGTTTTTATTTAAATGTGGTTCCCCCAAAAAAACACAACAACAAAAACCAAAGGAATCTATATGTCAAAAGGCAACAAAGATCATTCGGCATCCAAAGTGTCCTCGTTCCCTGTAAAGTTTTTAAGTGGTACAAGCTTCTGTTGTCTTCACATGGATTATAGTTCATGTAGCAGAGAACAAAGCAACAAGTTTTAAGGCAACATAAATAATCCAACTTCATCCACTCACTAAATAAAATGCAGCATGGTTTTAAAAAGTTGCTCTCAGTTTTAAACCCACTAAAGTTTGAACACTCAGTCCCTGTTGAACTAAACAGAAGAAACACCTGAAGCCTTGAGGCATAGTAGCTTTCTGAAGAAAAAAAAAACCACACACACAAGCATTAATATTTCATGTGAAAAGAATTTTTCAAGTTCTCCAAACAAGTAAAATAGCTCACACTTACCTTCAACGTGGTATTTTGCGTTCCATTGGACGGAAGGGTGTCAGATAAATTCTAAACATTACACGCCTGCTTCCCTGACTAGCAAAAACAGTGTATTATGAAAAACAATGAGATCTCCAAGTCTGGAAGATAAAAGAAAATATGATGACCATAGCTGCCAACATTTAAGTGCTTATAGTGTGCACCAGGCAGTGAACTAAACATTCCACCTGGACAGTTAAATGTTTTTGTCACATCAATTCTTTGAGATGGGGTGCTATTACACTATTTTACAGATGAGAAAAAGAGGTCTAAAGAAGTTATTGATCAATGTTGCACAATATTACTTCACAATAAGAGGTGAGGTAAAGATTTAAACACAATATATCCTTTTGATAATATACTCTACTTTTTAAGTAGTTTTAGGTTCACAGCCAAATTGATCAGAAAGTACAGAGAATTCCCATATACTCAATTCCCCTACACATGCACAATCTACATATATTCTATGGGTTTTGACAAATGTTTGATGACACGCACCCAGCATTGAAGCATCACATAGAGTAGTTTCACTGCTTAAAAATCCTCTGTGCTCCACCTGTTCATCCTTCACTTCCCCCAACCTCCTGGAAACCATTTATCTTTTCACCATCTCCATAGATTTGCCTTATGCAGAATGTCATATAGTTGGACTCATACAATATGCAGCCTCTTCATGTTGACGTCTTTCACTTAGTAATATGCATTTAGGTTTCTTCCATGTGTTTTCATGGCGTGATAGTTCATTTCCTTTGAGGATCATATAATATTTCATTGGTTGAATGTGCCACAATTTATTTATCCACTCACTTACTGAAGAAAATCTTGTTTGCTTCCAAGCTTTGGCAATTATGAATAAAGCTGCTGTAGACATCCACATACAGATTTTGGCATAGAAATAAGTTTTCAACTCATTTGGGTAAATACCAAAGAGTGTGATTGCTGGGCCATGTGATAAAAGTATTTTTATTTTTATAAGAAACTTTTATTTTTATCAGAAAAAAAAAGAAATTGCCAAACTGTCTTTCAAAGTGGTTATATCGTTTTGCATTTCTACCAGCAATGAACAATTATGACTGTTGTTTCATATTCTCCCCCCAGAATTTAGTTTCTTTTTTTTTTGAGTCAGAGTCTCACTCTGTCACTCAGCCTGGAGTGCAGTGGCAGGTTCACAGCCACCGCAACCTCGACCTGCTGGGTTCAGGCCATCCTTCCGCCTCAGCATTCCAAGTAGCTGGAACTATAGGCATGTACCACCTGCTTGGCTAATTTTTTGATTTATTGCAGAGATGAGGTCTCGCCAAGTTGCCCAGGCTGGTCTCAAACCCGTGGGCCCAGGCAATCCTCTCACCTCGGCCTCCCAAAGTGCTGGGATTATAGGCATGAACCAGCGCACCCGGCCCAGAATTTAGTATTGTTAAGATTTTTTTGTTTGGTCGGGTTTTGGCCATCCAAATAGGTATATAGTAGTATTTTATTGCTGTTTTAATTTGCCATTTCCTAAAGATAGATGAGACTGAAGATCTTTTCTTTGCTCACTTGCCATTGCCATCTGTATACCTTCTTGGTAAGGTATCTGTTAAGATTTTTGGCCCATTTAAAAAATTAGGTTGTTTATTTTCTTATTGCCGAGGACTCTTAAAGCCCTTTGTATATTTTGGAACACAATCCTTTATTGTCTCTGTCTTTTGTAAATATTTTCTCCCAGTCTGTGGCCTGTCTTACATTCCTTTGACAGAGTCTTTTGCAGAGAAAACGTTTTTAATTTTTTTTCTCTCCTTTGACATAAGTTTCTAATTTTAATGAAGTTCAATTTGCCAATTATTTCTTTCATGGATTATGCCCTTGATGTTATATCTAAAAACTCCTCTAGATTTTCTCTTATGTTATATCCTAGAAATTTTATGATTTTGCATTGTAGATTTAGGTGTATAATCCATTTTGAGTTAATTTTTGAGAAAAGTGTAAAGTCTGTGTCTAGATTTTTTTTTTTGCATGTAGAAGCTCGGTCTTTGAACAACATTTGTTGAAGACTATTTTTTCATTATTGTTTTGCCTTTGCTCCTTTGCGAAAGATCAGTTGACTGTATTTTTATGGATCTATATCTGGGCTCTGATTCTGTTCTATTGTTCTATTTGTCTATTCTTTTGCCAATGTCACATTGTCTTGATTACTGTAGCTTTACAGTAAGCTTTAAAGTTAGAAAGTATCAATCCTCCAACTTTTTTTTTAGACTTCTGACTTTTTACTTCTCCTTTAATAATGTGTTGGCTTTCTGGATCTTTTGTCTCTCTGTGAAATCTTTAGAATCGATTTGTTGAAATCCACAAAATAACTTGCTGAAATTTTGATTGGGATTGTATTGAATCTATAGATCACATTGGGAATAATTGACTTTTTTTTTTTTTTTGAGTTGGAGTCTCACTCTGTTGCCCAGGCTAGAGTTGCAGTGGCACACTCACAGCCATCCCAGCATTGTCCTGCTGGGCTCCGATGATCCCTCCCCTCAGCCTTCCAAGTAGCCAGAACTACAGGCATGTGTTACCACACCTGGCTAACTTGTTATTTCTTGTAGAGATGAGGTCTTGCCAAGTTGCCTGGGCTGGTCTCCAACCCTTGGGCTCAGGCAATCCACTCGCTTCAGCCTCCCAAAGTGCTGGAATTACAGACTGAGCCACTGAGCCCGGCCATAATTGACATTTTTAACAACATTGAGTCTTCTTATCTATGAACATGGGATATATCTCCATTAATTTAGTTCTTTGATTTCTATCATCAGAGTTTTGTATGTAGATTTTGTACATATTTTGTTAGATTTATATCTAAGTACAGTTGACCTTTGAACAAAGTGAGAGTTATGGGTGCCAGCCTTTCATGCTGTTAAAGATCTGAGTATAACTTCTGACTCCCTCAAAACTTAACGTTTAATAGCCTACTGTTGACCAGAATCTTTATCAATAGCATAAACAGTCAATTAATATATATTTTGTATGTTGTATATTTTATATACCACTTATCTTTGAATGACATGGGTTTGAACTGTGTGGACTCACTTACATGTGGCCTTGTTTTCAATAAATACATTGAAAAATTTTTTTTGAGATTTGCAACAATTCAAAAAACCTCACAGATGAGCTGCATCGCCTAGAAATATTGAAAAAGATTAGGAAATACTTAGGTATGTGATGAATGCATAAATATATGTAGCTACTAGTCTATTTTATCATTTACTACTACAAAATAAAGATTATTTTAAAAAGTTAAAACTTATGCACACATACATTGATAGGCCATATATGACATCACTCACAGTCGACAGAAATGTAAACAAACATAAAGATGCAGTATTAAATCATAACTGCATAAAATTAACTCTAGCACCTACTATTGTAATAATTTTATAACCAGCTCCCGATGCTATTGTGGTGAGATCAAGTATTTCAAGTATCTCCTTAAAACACTGTGTGATGCTAATCATCTTCACATGAGTAGTTCATCTCTCTGGTAAATTTCACATTACAGCAAAAAGTTATCTCTGGCAGTTCTCACATATTTTTCATTGTGTTTACCGCAATACTGTCAACTTTGAATAACCCTATGGGACCCATACAAAGTTCCACAAGTGATACTGGAAGTGCTCCCAAGAAGCGGAGAAAAGTTATAACCTTACAAGAAAAACTTGAATTGCTTTATATATTCTATAGATTGAGGTCTGCAGTTGTGGCTGCAAGCCATTTCAGACATACAATTCATCTTGTAAATAGACTCTTAAACTTACGTTATCTGTACAGAACTGTAAGTGTATTTTCTCTTCATTATGATTTTCTTAATAACATTTTCTTCTCTCTAACTTACTTTTTGTAAGGATACAGTGTATAATACATATAATATATAAAATATATGTTAATCAACTGTTTATGTTATCAGTAAGGCTCCTTCCTGATCAACAGTAAGCTATTTGTAGAGATGGAGTCTCCCTATATTACCCAGGTTGGCCTCAATAAGTTTCCTGTTTGGCTTCCCAAAGTGCTTGGATTGCAGGCATCAGCCACTTATGATTTTTTATAATAATTTTTTATTTTCTCGAGCTTATTTATTTCTTTTCTCTAGCTTATTTCTTTATTTACTGTACAGTTGACCTTGAACAATGCAGAGGTTAAGGACAGACCTCTTAGACAGTTGAAAACCCAAGTATAGCTTTTGACTCCCTAAAAACTTACTTACAGGCCGGGCTCAGTGGCTCAGCCTGTAATCCCAGTGCTTTGGGAGGCCAAGGCGAGTGGATTGCCTGAGCCCGCGGGTTCGAGACCCGCCTGGGCAACTTGGCGAGACCTCATCTCTACAATAAATCAAAAAATTAGCCAGGTGTGGTAGCACATGCCTGTAGTTCCAGCTACTTGGAAGGCTGAGGCGGAAGGATCGCCGGAGCCCAGCAGGTTGAGGCTATGGTGGCTGGGAGCGGCCACTGCACTCCAGTCTGTGCGACAGAGTGAGACTCCAACTCAAAAAAAAAAAAAAAAAAAAAAAAGTAAAGCAGCAGCAACAGCCAGAAGATAGTCACAGTCCAAGAGAGCAAATTGTTTTAAATGGAGGGAGAAGTTACTTGATAAAACGCTGAGAGATCAGGTGAGATGAAAACAGAATATAGCCTGTTGTATTTAGTAGTAAGTCCCTTCCTTGTGTTTGTAGCCAGTTAGCCTGTCCTGGGCTACTACAGGTAAGCCTCGGCACTGGAGGTGGATGTTGCAGTGTATAGCCCTCAATGAGTAGAACTTGGTGTGAGTGTGGGAGGGATGGGTTGTCAGGAGGTGTCATCACAGGGCAGGGAACAGGGCTTGGAAGACGAGTGCCTCCACGGGTACAGGGCTTGCAGAACTCACCTGCACTGACTGTCCCACAGTCCAGTGCCGAGGTCTGAAGGAGAGGTGTCAAGAGACCTGGAGACAGGAAAATGTCTCAAGGCCATTGGCTGGGTGCCTCATGCACCCCCTCTGCTCTTCATCATCTTGCACAGGGAAGACTGGTCGCCAGAGGGCATGCTGTGCCCATAGTGGCAGAAACCAGCTGTGGAGATAGCCCCTCAGCCTTCCAGACCTCTCTGGATTTCACTTCCTCCTTCCTTCAGTCCTTCCTTACCAGCAGGCCCTGGGTTAATGTCCTGGGCACTGGGAAGACAGGTCACACACAGGTTGTTGCTTGGTGGATTGTAGGGAATGGCTGAGGGGGTAAGTATCCCATGTATAATGTCAAGATCTGTATAATGCCAAAGGTTAATAAGCTGATGGGAAGAAACATCTTGCACCTTTCGTGGGAACTGCCCCCCTAGGGGGTTGGAAATGTGGGTAGATGATGCTGAGCATCCTGTTCCACACGGGGCAACTGGCCCCGGTGTCAGTGGTGCTACCCTTGAGAAATTACTCTCCTGAGGGGAGTGAGGGATTTCTGAAAGATAACTTCAGGAAAGTAGGTTTATGTTTCAGGAAGATCACCCTTGCTACGGTATAGAGAGGCTAGGGGGGAGTAGGCATCAGAGAGGGAACTAATTATAGTGGTCTGAATTAGGGCAGCAACAGTGAGGAGATAACCCCAGTCCAAGAAAGGAAGGAGGGAAAGGATGGGAAGCTGGACACAGATTTGGCAGCCAACAGGAAATACACGGTAATCAAAAGCTGTGGGGGCTGAGGACAGCCCACATGCAGAATGAAAGGAAGGCTCAAAATGGGATTAGCTGAGGGGATGGAGCCAGTCAAAAGAGAAGTTGAAGTGGGGCATGAGATCCTCAAACAGGGAGAAGAAGCCAGACCATTTTAAGAATTTTATAATTCATCCTAAGAGCAATTGAAAGTTATGTTTTTCACACAGGTTCAGATGTGTATTTTGAAAAGATGACTAGTTGCTATAATGAGAATGGATGGGGGCGGGGGAGCAAGAATGGAAGAAGGGAGACCTTCCAGTATTGAAGTTAAAGTTAGAGACGGGCTGGACGCAGTGGATCATGCTCATAATCCCAACACCTTGGGATGCCAAGGTGGGAGAACTGCTTCAGGCCAAAAAAAAAAATTAGTCAGGTGTGGTGCACACCTGTAGCCCCAGCTACTTGGAATGCTGAGATGGAAGAATAGCCTGAGCCCAGGAGATGGATGGTCGATGCTGCGGTGAGCCGTGATCATACCACGGAACTCCAACCTAAGCAACAGAGTGAGACTCTGACTCAGAAAAGTGATTTGAGGTTGATACAAAGCAGAGGGCTATCAAGGATGGCTACATTTCTGACTTCTATAACCAGATGAACTATATTGCCATTCACTGAAGTATGAAACAGTGGAAGAGCACCAGACGAAATGGTGACCCTGCGTTCTGTGCGGATCCAATGAGCTGAGCATGGGGCATCCTCTGGTAGGGGTCTGGGCAGGAGAAACAGATGTAATTGGCCTAGTGAGGATAGGTGGCTGCCAGGTAAAATGGCATAAGTTGGAAGGCGGCTGGAAGAGGCCAGGAGACTTAAAAGGAACAGTCGGAGATGTCAAAAGAAAAATTGATGAAAGTTGTAATAGAGTCGATAAAAGCTTTCCATGGAGAGAGCAGTCAACAGTGATGGCTGTCCAAGACACCAAGGAGAGCAGTTTCAAGAAGAGGTAGAGCCATTACTGAAATGCCTGAGGTGAGGACATAAGGACAGTTTGGCCACTCTTTCAAAAGACTTGGCTTTGAAGAGAGAAAAGAGATAAAGGGATACAGGATTAAGGAGGGATTGGAGCATCAGAATGAGAGACAATCAGTCATGTTTAAAGGTCAGTGGGGACAATCCAGTTGAGATAGTGAAAGAACTGCTCATTGATCATGGGAGATTCTAGAGAAGGTGGGAGAAAACCTTCCAAAATACATGTGGAGAGATTGACTAGCTGGAGGGAAACTACCTTTTGTGATTTAGCCTGTGGGAAGGAGAACAGTCACGTAGATATAGATAGGTTCGCAGATTTGATGGTACAAGGTAAGGGAATTCATAGCCGACCATGTTTTCTCTGTGAAATAAGTAAGTTCCAAGAGTCCAACACCCAAGGTCCCAGTGGAGACATCCATCCAGCAGGTGGAGTCAGAAGAAAGAACTAGGCAGGAGACAGGAATTTGAGCATCCTACACACAGAAGTGGGACTAACTTTTGGGATCAGGAGAAATCACCCATAGTTTCTAGCCGTGGTCTTGGGGGTGCTGTGTAGCTGAAGTGTCATGAGGAGACAGGACACAGACAAGGTCATTTAGAACAACAGTACTGGCTCTTTCCCCTACCCAACCTGGTTATGTGTAGTTGAGCACACATGTTTGCCCAGTTCACCTTCCCCTAGAGTCAAATGTGGAGACATTTAATTCCAGGCAGAAAAAAACGGTGAGAACCAATAAACTGGGCTTAATATTAGGCATGGGTGGTGGGATGGGGAAGAAATGGCTCAGATTTAATTTTCTTAGTATTTGAGTATCCCTGTCTCCTGTACTGAGTGGACAGGATTCTGGCATCATGCCTGTTAGGGTTGATTTCCCCCTGAGGGGAGGAAGAAAGCCTTTGGTGGCCCCAGTGCAGCCCCAGGTCTGGTCTTTCGTGCTTATTGGAGAGGAGGTTTGGCAGTTTCAAGGGTTTTTCAACATCCCAGTACTCCTCTCTTGACACCCACCCTGCCCCCAGCCCCACCCTCTATGCATGAAGACAAAAAGTTGCTTTATTGCAATGTCTTTATTGCATTACTGGAGCAAGTTGGCCAGACTGTCCCCTCTTGGGGAAGGTAAAAAACAAAAAGACCAGTAAGTATCTCCTCTCACCTTTCCCCCCACCCTTCCCCACAACTGCACAGCAATGTCTGAACACATCTGGTGACAAGGACAATTTGCAAAAGTGGTCTAGGAACTACATTATGAACTGTTCCAACACAAGACATACAGTTGGCTTCCTTGTGAATCAGATATTTTTACATAAACTACATGAATTTTTTTGACTACATCAAAGACAATGGAAGAATAGGTTTTTCACAAGTAACAACAGGGCACCAAAGTCACATGCTGGAATTTGTAAAGAAACAAGGTTGTCACAAGTGGCTGGAGCTAAAGCAAGGCTGAGCAGTTGGCAGCAGAGAGCCCAGGCAGGCCCCTATCTGGACCCTCTGGTTTCTGAGGCCACTGAAGCCTCCCAGAGGCCTATGGGGTCTTAACTGGCAGCAGAGAATACCTTAGAAACCAGGAATTGCCCAGGTGCGATTCTTGGTTCAAGAGAACACATGGGGCCGGTTCCTTGCAGCAAGAAGAGGGGACCCATGGAAGACACCACACTGGCTCAAAACTTCAGAGCACATGAGGGCCAAAGTAAGTGGAAAATCCCATCAAGGCTTGGAGAGGGAGAAGTGGAGGTGTTGGGAGGTCCTCATCCTTGGCCAGGTCAGTGGTAAGGTCACAGGCAACCTATCCAGGCCTGAACCATGGCCTAAGTTTGACAGCTATGGCCAGGTGGAGACAGCATTGTTCTATGATGAAAGCTCCACTTGGAAAAGGTGAGCCTAGAACCTGTGTCCAGTCAGCCCACCTGGCTGTGTCAACCAGCCAGGAGAATAATTGTCTTGGTCTGTCTCTATGCCCTCCTCCTCAGTGAGACTGCAGTTGAGCTGCCAAGAGAGATAGTCCCAAGGCCCAGATCACAGGACAGGACACAGCACTAGATTCACATACTACCCTCCACACCCACCAGACCCGGTGATTAGCATACTCCCTATGCCATTTCCACTGGCTCAGGATCAAGCAAATCATGTGGCGACTGGTCAGAAAAGATCCTGTCCAACTTCTGAAATGATCCCTGGGCCTTAGATCCCACAAAGCAATGAATTCAAGAACAAAAAAAGAGAAAAGTGAAGGAACGTAGGACTGAAAAGCAGCCCTTCTCCACAAGCCAGCCCAAGTGTAGAGGGAAGATAGTACGTGCTCTTCCCTGCACACTTCAATATCTACCCAGCGAAGAGCAGACACATTGCTCAACACAATAGGCCTGCATCCAGATTCCCATTTGGGTTTATTTTTAAAGACATTCAGAACACATTGAAATTTCAGGACCAGATAGGAGGGATCCCTCACACCTAATCTTGCGCATCTACCTGCTTAAGCAGCTGAAATTCAGTACCAGATGCAAAGCCATCCAGGTATGGCCAGCAGCAATCAGCCTGGCATCACTCAGTAAAACATTCAGCAAGATTTCAATCTGGCAGTTTGGGGAAGGGATGTGCTGGCTATTAGTTAAGGGCTTCAGTCAGAATGGTGACATGCGAGTGGCTCATTCGTCTCTGTCTTACCCAGTTCTGAAACTGCAACATAATCAAGGAAAAACCAAAAATATGTGCTTTCCTTCCTATCATTGCTAGTAACTCTGAAGAGTTTTCCAAAATTTTTAACCTATGTCTATGTCTATACCATGGTTCATATTTTAGACCCTGTCACCAAGTGCTCAGGGAAGGTAATATTTTCCTTTCACCCCCAAAATTAGAGTTTTCCTAGCTATAGCCTCATGAACCAAGACCCAGGTACTGGCTTCTCTAGTTCAGCTGGGATGCCTGACTGCACAGCTTTGGGCTCAAACAGCTGACTCACTCTGACCCTATTATGGTTCCAGGATTGGCTCAGAGGCAGCTGGACTCTATTTGTCAAATAAGTGTTGACTGATGGGTGTGGGGCATCCTGGAGCAGGAACAGATGCCTGCCCCCTACTCCATTCACCCAGCTTCACTTGGTTGGAAGGTGTAAGCCACGTGAAGCAGAAGATCCCTGGCCTAAAGTCAAGGCCACTGAGCATGAGGGCAGATTGTGCACACTGCCTTAATGGCAGGATCACAAAAAAAAAAAGGCAAAGAGAAAAGCTTCCAGATGACTTCTGTCTAAACTCTAAGCCATCTTCTCTCCCTGCAAAAGCTTCAGAAACTGCTGTACAGAAGAACATGTGTAATGTAGTATGACCCTCCCTCACCCTGGACACCAGGGCCCTTGGGTCTCTGTGACTTATTGAGGTCCCTGACCACAATCTGACTCCCCTCCTTAGTAACCTATGGCTCTCTAAACCCTACCCAGCAAAGGAGTGGGCGATCAAGGGACATTAAACCATATTTACTGTTTCTGCAGGGCTTTTAGACTTAGGGAAGCACATATAAGAATGTTGTTCTATATCGTTATTTGGTATATCAAGCCATCTAAAAGCACTGGATTGCACCTTTTCTTTACTCATACAAACAAGTTACAAAGGTTTCAAACAACAGATCATTCTTTAGGTTAAGGACACACCACACAAGCACCAACATCATTTTATGATTCAAAGCTCACCATCCCACAAAATGAATGCTATTTCTTATCTCTGAGAAACAAGAAGGGGTTACACTGACCAATTTTAGTGTTCACTAAAACTCACAAATTCTAGTTTTCTTTTTATTTTCAAGTTTTGGAGGAGAAGTGTACATTCAGCTGCTAGTGCCGCCTTCTCCCATCAGATCTTGGTCTAGCAACAAACATTGTTTTGTTGGTTTCTAAACATAATGCTTCTTTTAGAGGGAGGAGCTAGGGAGATGCTGAAGCCTAAATTATATTAGTTAAGAAAAAAGTACCTTAAGCTGAAGTTTTTTTTTACCATCTTGGCTTAGATACTTTACATGAAATCCCAAGCCCCCCACCCCATTTTCCTTTGGTTGTCTTTTTCATCATATCTCATTCTACCACAGAACCAAACAGCCTTCTTTGTGGGCGGAAGAAAGACTGCCAGAGCAAAACAAAATTCCCAAGAGTCATGCCCCTGCTGCATCCTCAGAGTTAAAGACCAAAGGAAGACATGGACTCTTCCGAGGGTTCAAAATAAAACTTACCCAACCCCCATCAAGCCTAATATGTTCTGTTGAGGGTGCTTGTCTAAACAAAACAAAAACCCCAATGAAATAGACTTTCCAAAAAACATCTGCTTCCAGCTTAGTATGTCAGTGCAGTGGCACAGCTTAGTCCCAGAGAGCCCCAGGCCCCGATGCTCCACCCTGGCCGGCTGCTGCTCGGCCTCCACTTCACATTCACAGAATCACTTCTTGTGCAAAACAAGCAGTCTACGTAGCAAGAATGCCCTCATCGTAGTCTAATAAAAACTGTAGAAAAAAATGCCAGAGAGCCACCTCTCTTCCCACTTCCTCTTTATCTGCAGAGTGAGGGCATCTGTGCATGTACAGGGTAGGCAAGCCTGACGTTGAGGGAGTCGTTGTGCTGAACCAGTGATGTCTGCTGGTAGTGGAGCACCAGCTCCTTCAGTGAGCTGTACAGGTTGTAGGGCTCTGCAAAGCCATAGCCCCGAGCAGTGCTGTAGATCACACAGTGCTTCACTTCTCCATCGGCACTGCAATGACACATCACAGGAAATCCATAAGGCAGGGCAACAGATAAAGGGACACTAAAGGGCCAGAAGTCTGAGAGCAACTGTTATACAAAGAAGGCAAAGTAGAAGCATTTTGTTAATCAAAGCTTGTAAAATTGTGTTCTCACCCCCTACAGACTTGGCCACAGATAAAGATATGTTAAAATAATTAACCATAAATATAAGCATTTACTTCTTTATTCTATTCTTTGATCTCTGTCTGTCCTTATGGCAATACCTTGCAGTTTTGACTATGATAACTTTGTAGTTAAGTTCTGAAATCAAGAGGTAGGAGTACTCCAACTATTTTCTACTTTTTCAAGAATGTTTTGGCTATTCTGGGTCCCTTGCATTTTCTTATCAATTTTAGAATCACCTTAAATATCCAGCTGGAATTTTGATAAGATTGTGTTGAACATGTAGATCAATGTGGGAAGCACTGCCATCTTAACAATGTTATGTCTTCTGATCCAAGAACACAAGATGTCTTTTCATTTATTTAGGTCTGTTTTAATTTTTTTCAATGATGTTTTGTAGTTTTTGCTGTACACCTCTTACATTTCTTTTTGTTTTATTCCTAGATATTTCATCATTTTGATACTATTGTAAATGGCACGTCTTCCTTTCATTTTTGGATTGTTTGTTGCTAGTATATAGAAATGCACCTCTGGGCTTGTACCCTGCAACCTTCCTCATTTATTTGCTCCATTTATTAGCTCTAATATTTTACTTCTTCCTTTCCAGTCTGATTGTCTTCTATTTCTTTTTCTTGCCTAATTGCCCTGGCTAGAACCTCTTGTACAATGATAAACAGACATGGGTAGAGTGGACATCCTTGTCTTCTTCCTGATCTTTCAAGAAAGTATTCAGTCTTTCACCATTAAGTAGGCTATTAGCTGTACACTTTTCCTTTTTTTTTTTTTTTTGAGTTGGAGTCTCACTCTGTCACCCAGACTAGAGTGCAGTGGCCGCTCCCGGCCACTGCAGCCTCAACCTGCTGGGCTCCGGCGATCCTTCCGCCTCAGCCTTCCAAGTAGCTGGAACTACAGGCGCGCGCTACCACGCCTGGCTAATTTTTGATTTACTGTAGAGATGAGGTCTCGCCAAGTTGCCTAGGCAGGTCTCAAACCTGCGGACTCAGGCAATCCACTCACCTCGGCCTCCCAAAGCGCTGGGATTGTAGACTGAGCCACCAAACCCGGCCAACTGTACACTTTTCATTGATACCCTTTATCTTATCAGGTTGAGGAAGTCCTCCTCTACTATACCTAGCTTGTTCAGTGTTTTCTTTTTTAACATGAAAAGTGTATTGGATCTTGTCAAGTGCTTTTTGTGCCCTCTACTGAGATAATCATGTGATTTTTGTCCTTAATTCTATGAATATTATTATACTGACTGATTTTTCTATGTTGAACTACCCTTACATTCCTGGAATGAATTATCTCTATAAGAACCTGAAGTTGCTTTGCAAGTATTTTGTTGAAGCTTTTTATGTCTATATTCAGGAGATCCACAGTTTTCTTTCTTGTGATGTTTTTGTCTGCTTTTGGTATAAGGGTAATACTACCCTCATGGAAAGAGGTTGAGAGTTCTCTCCTCTTCGATTTTTTGGGGAGAGTTTGTAAAGGATTGGTGTTAATTATTTTTTAAACATTTGGTAGAATTTACCAGTGAAGCCATCTGGGCCTTTTCCTTATGGGTAGTTTATTTTATTTTATTTATTTATTTTTTTTTTGAGTTGGAATCTCACTCTGTCGCCCAGACTGGAGTGCAGTGGCCGCTCCGGGCCACCACAGCCTCGACCTGCTGGGCTCCGGCAATCCTTCCGCCTCAGCCTTCCAAGTAGCTGGAATTACAGGCACGCGCTACACGCCTGGCTAATTTTTTGATTTATTGTAGAGAAGAGGTCTCGCCAAGTTGCCCAGGTGGGTCTTGAACCCACGGGCTCAGGCAATCCACTCACCTCAGCCTCCCAAAGCACGGGATTACAAGCTGAGCCACCGAGCCCGGCAGGGTAGTTTATTAATAATTCAGTTTCTTTACTTGTTACATAGTTATATTCAGATTCTCTATTTCAGTCTTGGAAGTTTGTGTGCTTCCAGGAATTTGTCCAACAATAAACACAGTTGACTCTTGAACAATGTAGGCCTTGGGGTGCTGACCTCTGCACATAGGACTTTTGACCCCTCAAAAAATTTAACTACTAATAGCCTGTTAAGAAGCCCTACCCATAACACAGTTGATTAACACATATCTTGTATGTTATATATAATATATACTGTATTCGTACAATAAAGTATTAATCTAGAGAAAATGTTAAGAAAATCATAATGAAGAGAAAATATATTTACTATTCATTAAGTGGAAATGAATCATCATAAAGGTCTTCATCCTCATCATCCTCACACTGAGCAGGCTGAGGAGGAGGAGGAGGAAGAGGAGGAGGAGAAGGCAGCAACGGCAGCGGCACTGGTCTTGCTGTCTCAAGGGGGCAGAGGCGGAAGAAAATCCACATATAAGTGGACCTGCGCGGTTCAAACCCATGTTATGTTGTTCAAGGGTCAACTGTATATAAGTCATTTAATTTGTTGGCAAACAACTGTTTATAGTATTCCCTTAATATCTTTTTTATTTCTATAAAATTGGCCCTTTTATCCAAATTTTAGTAATTTCTGTCTTTCTTGGGTTTTTTTTGGGGGGGGGAAGCCAGTTTAGCAGAGGTTGTCAATTTTGTTGATTGTTTTCAAAGAACCAACTTTTTGATTTCATTGATTTTCTCAATTGTTTTCTATTTCACTTACTTCAGTTCTAACCTCTATTATTCTCTTCATTCTGCTTGGTTAGTTTAGTTTGTTCTTTTTCTAGGTTCTTAAGGTGGAAGAAGGTTAAGTTGCTAACTTCAGGTTATTATTTTTTATTGTAGACATTTACAGTTATAAATTTACCTTTGAGCACTGCTTTAGATGTAGTCTGTCAGTTTAGATATGATGTAGTTACATTTCACTCATCTCAGAGTATTTTTAAATTTCCCTTGTTTTCTTTTTTTTACTCATTGGTTAGTTCAGGGGTGTCAGTTATTTACTGTCCATATATTTGTGAATTTCCCAAATTTCCTTCTGTTTTGTGATTTCTAATTTCATATCATGTGGTTGTAGAACATACTTTGTATGATTTCAATCCCTTTAAATCTATTGAGACTTGTTTTATGGTCTATTGTCTATTCTGGATAATGTTTCGTGTGTATTTCAGAAGAATGTGTATTCTGCTGGTTTTGAGTAGAGTATTCTATGGATGTCTGTTAGGTCTAGTTTTTTACAGTGTTGTTCAAGTCTTCTATTTATTTGTTGACCTCCTGTCTAGTTGTTCTATCCTTAATCAGATGTCTTATTTTCCATAGCCAGAGTAGCTAACAAGTGGCAATCTTTTGTGATGCCAGCCTTTCTTGCTTTCAACCATCTTCGATATGAAGTTAGTTTTCACAGGCAAAGGAAATCTATACCACCATGTACTGAAGTCTGGCCAAGTCTGTTACTAAAGGAAAGAGAACAAGGATACAGTTCTCCAAAATTCAAAGTGCTCCTTGTTTTCCAGTGATTAGCGCTGCTGGGCAGTAACTCTAGCCAAGTCCCTAACTTACAGGTTGCCACTCAACAACCTGGGTGGCAGTGAGGGATTGGGCATGCCTTCTTTCTTTTTGTTATTCTTAGAAGATACCAGATGCTGCATCCTTTCCTCTCATTTCCACTCAGTTAACTTGAATGCCCCGGTCAGAGAGAAACGAAATGTTACATGTGGTTCTATCTTTGGATGACAGTAATCTAATGTACTTTTAAACTCCTCCCACAATTTCTAGCCATAAGACGTCTCATTTATCCTTTCAAGGTCTACCTCAAATGCCTTTCTACAAAACCTTCCAACCCTCTCTTTCTCCACTAAAATTATCACTTCTGCACGTGCACAGCCTACTAGTGATACCTACTTCACAGTGACTTTACTTTGGATATTTAATGAAATAAAGAAAGCCAGGTGCAATAGAAAAATGTGGGTTTTGAAACCAGATAAATGTGGATTCAAACTCTGACTCCATGACAGAAGTGGACCACTAAAGACAAAATGATCATGTAAAACACTATGCACTCTGCTAATATGCCCTTCATCCATCTTCTCCACCTCGCCCTCTGAGGGCACAATCACTTTGTCATCTTTGTTTGCCTTCTGCCATGTCCATCAGTAACATTAGTATAATAATAACATTAGTAAATGACATTTACTAACTTACTATGTGCTAGCACTGTTAAAAGCATATTATTGGCCAAGCACAGTGGCTCATGCCTGTAATCCCAACACTTTGGGAAGCTGAGGTGGATAATTGCTTGAGCCCAGGAGTTTGACACCAGCCTGGGCAACATAGCAACTCCCATCCTAAGTCACTGGGAATATAGGCATGTACCAACACACCTGGCTAATTTTTTGATTTTTTTATAGCGATGGGGTCTTGCTGTGTTTTACAGACGGTCTCGAATTCCTGGCCTCAAGTGATCCTCCAGTCTCAGTCTCCCAAAGCGCTGGGATTACAGGCTAAGCCACCATGCCTAGCCAGAATTTTATTTAATTTTAAAATATAGATAGAGTTTTCCATCTGAAGTAAAAACAATTCTATTTAATCAAGCCTTCCCTAATCTGACACTGGAGACCAAGTTAGACATATAGGAGACTATTAAAGAATTAAGTGATTTTTTTTTCAA
The DNA here is from genome assembly GCA_963574415.1 of Tarsius wallacei. NCBI lineage: Eukaryota > Metazoa > Chordata > Mammalia > Primates > Tarsiidae > Tarsius > Tarsius wallacei. Next base: position 10,024 of record CAUYQG010284006.1, on the reverse strand, counting down.
TTCAAGATCTCACATTACTTTTCACGGATACCCGAAATCCAATAGCAACACTGAAGGGCCCAATCTGCTTACCATGTAAGTTAAAAACCCCAAGTTAATTTCAGACATCATTTCTCATAAAGCTGTTTTCTTTGTACAAATACTAATAGACCCAAGACATGGGTCGTCATTGTTGCACTTTAACTAATTTAATCTGAATTTCAAGGGGTTGATTTTATGCTGATCAATGCAAAATAGTTCAAGAGGTTAAGCTCTCAGAGAAGACTTACACCACAGAACAAGCATAGCATCCTTTCTTGCTACTCTCACGAATTAAGAATGCACCATCAGGTTTCCCATAAAGCAAGTCCTCCGCTTGTACTCGATTGATGTCCTCAACAAACCAGGTTTTCTCATCATAATGGGGCAGATTTTCATCTTCCTCATTGAGAAAATAGTTCCTAAAAATTAAATGTTAATATATTATTCTGACAATCAGGTTACTTACATCTAAAAGCAAATTCATACATAAAATACTCTTCCAAATCTTGAACCACAAAAATGACAAAAGCAAAATTGCAATTAGTTGAATTTTTTGTTTGTTTTTTTAACAACATCATTACTTGCTATGGTGCAGAAAGCACAGCATTCTCATGTCTCATCCAATAAGCTGGAACATGACCATCTTAAAACAGTGCTTATGCATCCAGATAACTGTGTGGGAAGGCAGGTCTTTGAACTCAAGTGCCTGTAAGGTACTCTTCTGGCAATTCAATTCAAAAGGAATTCAATTCAAAGTTCTTGATTTAGCATTATAAATAAGGCCCATGTCTTATATTGAGAACAAAGCCCTCTGACAGAAAGGCATAGAGAGAACTTACTCATCAGCATCCTCATTCTTAATTCCCAGCCAGGCATTCAGGCGCTTCTGTCTCACTCCTTTGTGATTGAGCCATCTGTCAGAGGGAAGACACTAATGTTAGTATCTATGCTAACTGCCTGGACAAAGTAGATATGTCTGAACCAACCAAACCCCCAGAAGTTCGGAAACCTCTTATTTTTCACAGACCCACAGAGAAAGGATAAAGATTTCCCTAAACTAGTCTCTCTCCTACTTTCCTTCAACTGATACAATGATGAATTAATCTTTCCTGGAAAAAGGCAGAAACACAGAGGGCTACTTGAAGTTAGGCACTTCTCTTTTCATTTTTCTTTTCTGGAAGGTTATGCTATCACAGAGCAAACACACACTTGCACTCACACACAGTGGGACATTTGTTTCTGAAATCATTCGTTAGGAAAGTATGGTGTCACATTTATAATCTCCACTAAACCTGAGGAACCAATTCTCATGTGGCCTACTGAACTGAGTTTAAAATTCTAACCAGAAATTTCAAGACCTATTTTTGCACTTAAGTAAGTCACAAGTATCTTCAAATCACAGTATCTTCAAATATACCAACATTTTAGATGTGAAATGATGTAACTATCACTTTTCAGTCCTTTCAGATGGGCAGTGGTCTAAAACTGGAGTGCAGTATTAAAAAACCTTCATTTAGCTGGGCACAGTGGCTCACGCCTATAATCCTACACTTTGGGAGGCGGAGGGGAGAGGATTGCCTGAGCCCAGAGACTCGAGACCAGCCTGGACAACTTGGCAAGAGCTCACCTCTACAACAAATCAAAAAATTAGTAAGGCGTGGTGGCGCACACCTGTAGTTCCAGCAACTTGGAAGACTGAGGCAGAAGGATCACCTGAGCCCAGCAGGTTGAGGCTGTGGTGGACATGAGCGTGCCATTACACTCCAGTCTGGGCAACAGAGTGAGACTCTGACTCAAAAAACAAAACAAGCAAAAACCTTTCACTCATCACCACCCCCATCCAAGGCTCCTGATCATTCAGGACTCATAAATATCATCTCCATAGAGAGAACTATCCTAATCATCTAAACTAAGGCAGTCTCCAATTACCTCAAATCAAATAAGGAAACGCCTACACATTACCTTATTTTATCTTCATAGCACTTAGCTAAAATTTATTATTTTATATTTTCACTTGCATGTGTTTGTCTCCCCCCACTAAAATGTAAGCTGCTTTAAAGAAAGGGGTCTGTCCTGTTTATGGGTATACTGCCAATAAGTAAAATAGGACAAGCAAATAGATATTCAATAGTCAGTAAACATTTGCCAGTGAGCTGCTTTTATCAAAATCGTCACAACCCCAAGATCACCTTGTCTCTCTTTCGGACCCCAAATACACTAGATAACTTGGCATCACACCTACTTTTCAAGTTCTGTTAGACAAACTTTGCAGTGTTTCTCAATCAGATCTGCCCTTCAGTTAGCCTGGATTTCATTTTTTTATGCTTAATAAAGCTGGAAAATAGATAATATATGACCTTACTTGAATTGATTAACAAATCCCCTCCCACACCATCACTTCTCTTATAAGAACGTCCAGATATCGCCTCTAAACATTCTTATTACCCAAAGTTTTCTATTCTCAAGGAAATTGACCTTATTTTTATTAAAGAGGCAAGCATACTGGGTAAAAGGCTTGAACTGAGTAAACTGCACCACATTTTCTCTCGAATTCCCATTTTCTTTTAACCACCAGCCTCTTTAAACTGAGCCTCCCTTTCTACCACATGAAATATTAGGAACTTAGAAAAGTTCAGGAAAAAAAGAAGAAATGTTTTTAGGCTATCCTCCATTTATCATGGTGCTTATGTCCCGACACAGGCAGCTTTACTAATTTCCCAGACATCCATCTGAAAGACTATTATATAGTTCTGAGTCCTTAAATACCTATTAAGAGTGCCAGGAACGGACCGTCTTTTTAAAGTCATTTTGAAAAAGCTCAAATAACTCTAGTAAATATGTCAATTCATATTTAATTTACTGTTATTAAATACTGCCTCAATCACATGTAAAGGCAGTACATTCTACAGGAAAAATCTAAGGCAAAGCATCAAAAGACCTAACATTCAGTTCTGATTCTGTTACTAATTGTGTGGTCTTAGGCCTGCATCTCTTTGTGCCTCAGTCATTTCTCTTCTTAAAAAAAAAAAAAAAGAAAAGAAAAGAAAAACAGGGAAAATACTACTCCCATAGATTGCATTGAAATTATCTTAAAGAAAGAGAGAAAAAAATAACTGGTGTTGGCATATCCTTTCCTACCCCAAACCCAGCAAGTGAAGGAAAATATGTTTATAGTATCCTTTCTAAAGATCTAATTGGTTTTACAACCTAACTACCACACTTTAAGAGGAAAAGAGGTTGTATTTCAGTCTAAGACAAGAGGATTAAGCTGGGAAGTCTATGAGAGAAACGGACAGGAAAAAATTCTGTGAAGGTGAAGCACTAGTCCTGGAAAAGCATTCAAGCTTGCCTAGAGCCTGGCTGAAGGATGAAATGGATGACAGAAAAGGGGCTCATGCACAAGGCATCCCAGATGGAGGATGAGAAGGTTTTTAAGATGAAAAGTCTATAGGTGGCCAATGAGGTGATTACTGTGAAGGGCACCTCTGAACTTTCTGAAATGGCACTGTTTAACTAATAGCAGGACCCAGTGATTAGGAGCAGTCACTCCAATAGTAGCAGTCAGGAGGAAGGGACAAAGGACCCTGCACTTCTCTAATTTCCTGGCATACTTCAGGATGACATTCTTGTATGACCCACAAAACCAGGTAGGTGGGAGCTTAGAATAAAGTAATTTTAATTAAAAGAAAAAGAGCTCGGTGGCTCAGCCTGTAATCCCAGTGCTTTGGGAGGCTGAGGTGAGTGGATTTGCCTGAGCCCGTGGGTCTGAGACCCGCCTGGGCAACTTGGCGAGACCTCATCTCTACACTAAATCAAAAATTAGCCAGGTGTGGTAGCGCGCGCCTGTAGTTCCAGCTACTTGGAAGGCTGAGTGGAAGGATTGCTGGAGCCCAGCAGGTCGAGGCTGCAGTGGTTGGGAGCAGCCGCTGCACTCCAGTTTAGGTGACAGAGTGAGACTCCAACTCAAAAAAAAGAAAAAAAAAGAAGAAAAAGAAGAATGCAACTTGTCTTGCTCTCAGTTTTGTGACATATATAACACTTCAAAAAGAAAAATCACTTCTAAAAATTTAGTTATAAGAAATATATTAAAGAATGAGTCATTACCTTAAGAAACCCAGACCCTCACTGCTAATGTAAATGTAAAAGAGTGCAATCATTATGCAAAACAGGCTGGGCAGTTCCTCAAATAGTTAAATATGGAATTACCATATGATCCAGGAATTTTACTCCTCAGTATATACTGAAAAGAGTTGAAAACAAACGTTCATACAAAAACTTATACATGAATTTTCACAGCAGCATTACTGATAATAGCCAAAAGGGAAAAACCCCCCCCATAATGTCCATCAATTGATGCTGGTTAAACACAATGTGGTATTATCGATACAATGGATTATTATTAGCCTTGATAAGGAATGAAGTACTGACACATGTAACAATAGGGACAAACCTTGACAAAATAAGAAGTGAAAGGAGCCAGTCACAAAGACTACAAATTAGATATATATTTTGAGACTGCATATTATATTATCCCATTCACATGAAATGTTCAGAATAGACAAATCCATAGAGATAGACAGTGGTTGTTTAGGGCGGGCAGGATGGGGTATGATAGGCATGATAGGTAAAGAATGCAGAGTTTCTTTTTTAAGGTGATAAATATGTTCTAAAATATGTGGCGATGATTGCAAATACCTGTGAGCATACCATAAAAACTAAATTAAGCCAGGCTCGGTGGCTCAGCCTGTAATCCCGCGCCTTGGGAGGCTGAGGTAAGTGGATTGCCTGAGCCCGCAGGTTCGAGACCCGCCTGGGCAACTTGGCGAGACCTCATCTCTACAATAAAAATCAAAAAATTAGCCGGGCGTGGTAGCGCACACCTGTAATTCCGGCTACTCGGAAGGCTGAGGCGGAAGGATCGCTGGAGCCCAGCAGGTCGAGGCTGCGGTGGCCAGGAACAGTCACTGCACTCCAGTCTGGGCAACAGAGTGAGACTCCGACTCAAAAAAAAACCCAAAAACTAAATTATACTATTTACTTATTTATTTAAAGTCAAGGTCTCTGTCGCCCAGGCTGGAGTGCAGGGGCATAATCATGATGACCACAGCTCACAGCAGTCTCAACCTCTGGGTTTAGGTAATCCTTCCATCTCAGCATCCCAAGTAGCTGGGACTACAGGTACTCACCACCATACCCAGCTCATTTTTTTTTTATTTTTTCTTTGTAGAGATGAGGTTTCCCTATGTTGCTCAGGCTGGTCTCGAACTTCTGGGCTCAAGCAATCCCTCTGCCTAGGACTGCCAAAGTGCTTGAATCACAAGCATGAGCCACCACACCTAGCCTTTACATAGATAAATTGTATGAGATGTAAACTGTATCTCAATGAAGTCGTTAAAAAAAAAATCACAGAACGTATCACCCTCCACGGGACTCCTTTAGCTGCAAGCTTCTCTAGTACATATTATTCAAAATTCATAATTGGCTGGACACAGTGGCTCACGCTTATAATCCCAGCAATTTAGGAGGCTGAAACGGGAGAACTGCTTGAGACTAGGAGTTCGAAACTAGCCTGGTCAACATTGCGACACCTCATCGCTACAAAAAATTGGCCAAACCGAGCTCAGTGGCTCAGCCTGTAATCCCGCGCTTTGGGAGGCTGAAGTGAGTGGATTGCCTGAGCCCGCGGGTTCGAGACCTGCCTGGGCAACTTGGCGAGACCTCATCTCTACAATAAATCAAAAAAAAAATTAGTTGGGCATGGTAGCGCGCGCCTGTAGTTCCAGCTACTTGGAAGGCTGAGGCGGAAGGATCGCCGGAGCCCAGCAGGTCGAGGCTGCAGTGGCCGGCAGCAGCCACTGCACTCCAATTTGGGTGACAGAGTGAGACTCCAACTCAAAAAAAAAAAAAAAATTGGCCAGTCTCCCAACTACTCGGGAGACCGAGGTTGGATTTTCTGAGCCCAAGAGGTCAAGGCTGCAATAAGCCATGATCACGCCACTACATTCCACCCTGGATGACAGAGTGAGACCTCGACTCAAACAAACAAACAAACCCAACTCATCATTAATATACTTAGATTGTTATGGCAAGTTATGTTTTATTTTAAATTTATAAATTTAAATTTATGAATATAGTAGTCCCCCTTATCCATGGGGGATACATTCCCAGATCCCCAATGGATGCCTGAAACCAGAGTGTATAGAGTTCTATATTTACTATGTTTTTCCTACATATACATACCTATGAAAAAATGTAATTCATAAACTAGGCACAGTAAGAGATTAACAACAATAGCCTATAATTAAATAGAATATTATACTGTAATAAAAGTTATGTGAGTGTGGTCTCTCTCTCTCATATCTTTTTATTTTATTTTATTTTATTTTGAGTTGGAGTCTCACTCTATCACCCAGACTGGAGTGCAGTGGCACACTTCCTGTCGCCACAGCCTCGACCTGCTGGGCTCTGGTGATCCTTCCGCCTCAGCCTTTCAAGTAACTGGAACTACAGGCACGTGCTACCACGCCTGGCTAATTTTTTATTTACTGTAGAGACGAAGTCTCGCCAAGTTGCTGAGGTGGGTCTCAAACCCGCAGACTCAGGCAATCCACTTGTCTCGGCTTCCCAAAGTGCTGGGATTACAGGTTGAGCCACTGAGCCCAGCCCAAAATATCTTATTTTATCTATTTTTGCACTGCAGTTGACAGGGAATAACTGAAACTGTGGAAAGCAAACCACATATAAGGGGGAGCTACAGTACCAAAAAAAAAATGGCAATCATGAAAATTAACTTTAAATTCATAATAAAAAAGAATTGCACATTAACAACCAAATTCCTTTTTTTGAAAGGGAATTTAAAGAATTTTTACCTAAGAAATTTTTAAATGTATATTGAGTTATAATACAAATTGTTATATATGTATTAACCCATGTAACCCCACTCAGATCAAGATTCAGAATGATTCCAGGGCCCCACGAGCCTCCTTATGCCATTTTCCCATAAATTTTCCCACCATAAATAATTACTATTTTTTTTTTTTTTGAGTTGGAGTCTCACTCTGTCACCCAGACTGGAGTGCAGTGGCCGCTCCCGGCCACTGCAGCCTCGACCTGCTGGTCTCCAGTGATCCTTCCGCCTCAGCCTTCCAAGTAGCTGGAACTACAGGCGCGCGCTACCACACCCGGCTAATTTTTTGATTTATTGTAGAGATGAGGTCTCACCAAGTTGCCCAGGCGGGTCTCGAACCCGCGGGCTCAGGCATTCCACTCACCTCAGCCTCCCAAGGCGTGGGATTACATGCTGAGCCACCGAGCCCGGCAATAATTACTATTTTTAACTCTATCATCATAGATAAGTGTTACTCATTCCTGAGCTTCAAGTAAATGGAACATGAAGTAGAAATTTTTTACTCTCTATTTAAGAAATGAAATTCTGTATTTATAAATTCAGGAATACCAGTAATAGTACATCAAGATATTAGCAGAGAATCTCGTAAGATCCTGTGGGCTACACAGGGGCAAGTCAGGAAAAGTCCACACCCAAAGGGGATCAATGAACTAATGACAATCTTAGTTGGGTACTGCAGAATTTCAACCTGTTCCAATTTTAAAACAGTGTGAAAAAGGACCATGCTCAGTATCATGCGGCAACACTAATATGCAGCACATACTTTACAACCAGTCTTCGGCACTGACAATACAAACTTCATCATTAGAACAGGTCAAGTCTACCAAGCCAAAGAGACAATTCTTTGCTAGATATATCAAGGTATGGACTACGGGACACTGACTATCCTCCCAGAAGAAACCTTTCCAAAAGAGGTAATGGCTGCCTGTGTCTCCCTACACTTTCAAGTTGTACTTACTTGTAGGTCATGGCTTTGTCATCCATGACATTATAAACTCTCTTTTATATTTAGTTTACACAACCCATAAAGGAATTTCCCAGCTTTGGTTTGCCACATGCTATGATCTGAATGTCAGTATGTTGAAATTCTAACCCCCAAGGTGATAGTATTAGGAAGCAAGGACTTTGGAAGGTGATTAGGTCATGGGAGCAGAGCCCCCATGAATGAGATTAGTGCCCTTATAAAAAAAAGACCTCACAGAGATCCTTAGCTCTTTCCACCATGTGAGGACACAGCCAGAAAGTACCATCTGTGAACCAGAAAGCAAGCTCTCACCAGATACTGAATCTGCCAGTGCCTTGATCTTGGACTTCATTGTCCCCAGTCCTGTTGTTTATAAGCTACCCAGTTTATAGTATTTTGCTATAGCAGCCTGAATAGACTAAGACATCACACTTTTCCCCCTTGGGATGGTATATATCCTAATATCTTTGTTGCTTTTTAGGACAAAGAAATACTTCCACTCATTCCTTTGGTCTATGGCAAAGCCTTCTTGGGCCTTTCTTCACCTTCATGATGTGCCTAGAACCACATGAGCATTCCAGGAGCAGACACAGCCTACTTTTAGATAAGGGCACCTCCTTACCTTATTTACAAAGCTCCTCTGTATGCTGTGTACACTAGGTTGGACGTTTTTTGGCCACAGTAGCAAACTGAAATGGTTTCTTGAGAGGGGTGTTATTAAAAACTACTCAGCATAGTCCAGTTGTAATTGTTTACCATAAAAAGTATTACCTTAAATTTTCCTCTTTTGAAACTCATCTGTCACTGTTCCAATCTCTAGGACTATATTTTATCCTCTCCCCCTTTCTCACACAAAGAACCCTATAGTCTATGGAAGAAAACCCAGTCAGAGGTCTTCTCCTTCCAGTTGTTTGAATCAAATGGTGTCACATGCATGAAGGTCACCCATAATGACAAACCCAGAACTAAGCCCAATATACAGTATTTTCCTTTCTCATGAATTCTTTCCTTTTGTGAAGCAGTCATTTGTCCTTCTAAAAGTCTAATCCACACATTTTATTCTGATACTATATCTTTCCATCTATATTTGGATAATAACCACATTACGCTTATATTTGGCTAAATCATATAGCTTTCCCTAATATTAAAGAAGCATACTGGCCGGGCTCGGTGGCTCAGCCTCTAATCCCAGCACTTTGGGAGGCTGAGGCAAGTGGATTGCCTGAGCCCACGGGATCGAGATCCACCCAGGCAACTTGGTGAGACCTCGTCTCTACAATAAGTCAAAAATTAGCCGGGTGTAGTAGCGCATGCCTATAGTTCCAGCTAATTGGAAGGCTGAGGCAGAAGGATCACCAGAGCCCAGCAGGAGCATGCCACTGCACTCCAGTCTGAGCAACAGAGTGAGACTCCAACTCAAAAAAAAAAAAAAAAAAAAAGTACTTCTCTACTCAGTTAAATTCTCTCAAGTGCCTGCTATCGGCACACTTCTGTTACTTAAATACAGAACTTCATTTCTTAAATATAAAATCCATTAAGAAATGGTTCTTGGCCAGGCTCGGTGGCTCAGCCTGTAGTCCCACGCTTTGGGAGACCAAGGTGAGTCAATTGCCTGAGCCCGTGGGTTCGAGATCCGCCTGGGCAACTTGGTGAGACCTCGTCTCTACAATAAATAAAAAAAATTAGCCGGGTGTGGTAGCGCTGACGGGGAAGGATCGCCAGAGCCCAGCAGGTCAAGGTTGCGGTGGCCGGGAGCGGCCACTGCACTCCAGTCTGGGCGACTGAGTGAGACTCCAACTCAAAAACAAAAAGAAATGGTTCTGTGTACTTATTTATAGGCCACCACTATTAGTGTCCTTCTCTATGCCTCTGAGGTGTAATTTCTTTTTTTTTTTTTTTTTTGAGTCGGAGTCTCACTCTGTCGCCCAGACTGGAGTGCAGTGGCTGCTCCTGGCCACCGCAGCCTCGACCTGCTGGGCTCCGGCGATCCTTCCACCTCAGCCTCCCGAGTAGCTGGAACCACAGGCGTGCACTACCACGCCTGGCTGTGAGGGGTAATTTCTATTTCTGTGGTTCTACCATGTAAATAAAGGTTCTGGTTTCTGTGTTTTAGGTAAACAGTAAAATATACT
>CAUYQG010284000.1:0-20409 GCA_963574415.1 Tarsius wallacei | reverse complement strand
TTTTTTGAGTTGGAGTCTCACTCTGTCGCCCAGACTGGAGTGCAGTGGCCGCTCCCGGCCACTGCAGCCTCGACCTGCTGGGCTCTGGCGATCCTTCTGCCTCAGCCTTCCAAGTAGCTGGAACTACAGGCACGCGCTACCACGCCCGGCTAATTTTTTTTTTTATTTATTGTAGAGATGAGGTTTCACCTGCCCAGGCAGGTCTCGAACCCGCGGGCTCAGGCAATCCACTCACCTCAGCCTCCCAAGGCGCGGAATTACAGGCTGAACCACCGAGCCTGGCTGCTCAAACCAATTTTACCATTCTATTTTAAGAGTATTATAGATAGATAACAAGATGCATTTTGAGCTATTCTGAGTGTGTGTGTTTATTTCACATAAATGTATAGTATTTATAGAAATTGAGTGTGACTAATAAGAAAAACAAAAGAGATATGAATGAATGTAAATATAATTTTCTGATTTGACCATTTTTTTCAGTAGAATTTTCTATTTTCATCTTTTTATAACTTTTTTGACTTTATTTTTGAGTGGGAGATTGCTAAGAAACAGCAGAAAGCCTAATATTTCAATCCAAAACAAAATTATATTCAAACAAGTGATCCAAACTTAAGTTAATATAATTTTAATGCAAATATCATAGCAATCACCCTAATTCTAGGTATCAGTTGGGGCATTTATAAATTATTTGACAATGATAGAATCACAGTTTTATTTAAATTTTTTTTGTTGCCACCTAAAATAAGGAGGTACTTTAAAACAAAATCATATTTCCTCTTTTTAACCATCTTATTTTTCTTCTACTTTGAGCTACTATTTGGAATGTTGTCTTAAGGCTACATCACTATGGAAAAAGAATAGATGAGACTTGGCTAGAAGACTATTAATCCTATTTCTAATTGAATATAGGTGTTGGAATCAGGCTTTCATCACCTGAGGGTTTAATGTATTTCTTTTGCAAAATTTGTGGTTCCCTATGCCCAGAAATTTGGATAGGAAGATTGGTAATCAGATAGTATTCAGTGTCTGTTTTTCAAATAGATGTACCTTGAGAACTCTGAAAATTTTGAGGAAAAAGAAATGAGACAGTCTAATACAAAAATGGAAAATTTTCATAACACAAAGTTTAGCAGCATGTTTCTGATTATAATATTTCCTCCATCTAAAAATATATAATTTGGAGAAAAAACTGCATTGGCAGATATTTTTCTTGTATAGTACCTATAACAATAATGTTTCATAAACTTGCTATACCTGAACTTGAGTACTGGGTAGAAGAAGGAAGATCACAACCCATGTCACAAACTCGGGTTGTCCAGATTGCAAGACATGAGTGACTGCAAATCATCTTATTCCCCAATGTAGGTTAAACAAAGGGACAGGAAATATTTGTGTGTTTGGGATAAAACTGTCTGGAAAACTTCTAAATCTTCAATATGATTTACCAGTGATAGAGACCAAAATCTCTACAAAGCATGTAAAAACTCTATATTTTGTAGATTTGAAATGAATATGTTTAATAATTTCTACTTTCTCTTAACAGTGAGCTTATTTATTTTTTTGCACACAGTGGCAGAGAAAGGGCAGGTTAATTGCTTCTACTAGTGAGAAGAGATAAGAATTAGGCAAAAAGTAGAAAAAACTAAAATGCCTATTTCCTTTGCTTTCTGTTGATACTGGAGTGGAGAAGGAAAATAGAGTTAGGGGAAGAAGATGGTTAATTTAATATACAAACCCAAGCTTCCCTCTCTGGACAACCCCCCCCCAAAGAAAGTACGTATTAGAAAGGCTGAACAGAAAGCTAAAATTAAGGAAAGTTTAGGGTATAGTTTCCTATATAGTCCCCAAACAAAATACATACAGCATTTATACAATAGCTAAAAGTGCAAATAGACACCTTTCCAAAAAAAAAAAAAAGAAGTAGGAACAGAGAACACCTTGGAGTAAGTATTCTGGGAGGTTATCCAAGAAAACTTTCCCCATCTCACCAGAGATGTGACCATTCAAAAACAAGAGATACAGAGAACCCCCGCAAGACATCACATGAGAAGACAAACCCATAGATACATAGTGATTTGCATACACAAATTAGGTACACAAGAGAATATCCTAAAGGCAGCAAGAGATAAGGGTCAGACTACCTACCAGGGAAAATCAGTCAGAATAGCAGTGGTCATATCAGCAGAAATACTACAAGCTAGAAGAGTCCAATATTCAAAGTCCTCAAAGATGAACAATTTTCCTACCCAGCCAAGCTCAGCTTCATCAGTGGTGGAGAATTAAAATCCTTCCCAGACATCCAATCCCTAAGATACTATGCTGCTTCCAGATCAACTCTACAGGAGACACTCAAAAATGTATTAAGCAAGAGGAAAGGAAAAAAAAAAAAGATCATGCATTTCCCAGCAGAATAGGAGAACATAGAGTCAACAAAGAATATATCGTGACTGTAAACTTGAAAACACACACATGCATCAACCCAAAAGTAAAAAGAAACCAAAGAAAAACCTTTATAATAACATCATTATGTGAATAAACAATTGCATTTTAATAATCAGCCTGAAAGTAAATGGACTAAATGCACCACTGAAAGGATACAGAATGGCAAACTGGATAAAAATCCATGACCAAATAATTTGCTGCATCCAGGAAACTTATCTCACAACAAGGAACCCACACAGACTCAAAATTAGAGGATGGAAAGTAAATTTTCAAGCAAATGATAACAAAAGAGGCAGGAGTCACTATCTTAATATTAGGCAAAACAGCCTTTAAGCTATCAAAAATTTAAAAAGGTAGAGCAAGACACTACATAATGGTAAAATGTTCAGCCCATCAACATGAATTATCCATCCTAAACATATAGGAACCCAACACAGGAGCACCAGCATTTATAAAAACAACTACTAAGTAAACTAAAAAAAGTTATTAACTCTAACACTATAATAGCTGGGGACTTAAATAACCCACTAATGACTATAGATAGATCATTGAAGCAAAAAATCAACAAAGAGATCTGGAGCCTCAACTTAACACTTGACCAAATGGATTTAATAGATATCCACAGAACACTCTACACAATAACCACAGAATATACATGCTACTCATCACCACATGGAATGTTCTCCAAGATCGATCATTCTTTGCCATAAATCAAGCAAACAAAATTTTTGTAATTTCAAAATACTGCCATGCACCTTCTCAGACCACAGTGAAATAAAATAAATATCAACACCAACAAAATTCCCCCAAAACCCACAATGACATGGACACTGAACAGCATGATGCTAAACAACTACTGAGTCAATACAGAAATCAAAACAAAAATTAAAAGATTCCTTGAAATAAATGAAAACAAAGAAACATCTTACCAAAACCTCTAGGATGCCAGGAATTCAGTTCTTAGAGGGGAATTTATATCTCTACAAATACACATCAAGAAGATGGAAAGATCACAAGTTAAGAGCCTAACAAATGACCTAAGGGAGCTGGAAAACAAGGCCACCAAAACCCTAACTTTAACAGAAGAATCCAGATCAACAAAGTAAAAGCCCAAATATGGGATATAGATAACAGAAATATCAGAAAAAAATCAACAAAACAAAAAGTTGGTTCATTGAAAGAATAAACAAGATTGATGAACCCTTAGCCAGAATGACAGAGAAAAAGTCCAAATTAACACAATCAGAAATGCAAAAGATCAAATCACAACTGACCCAGAAGAAATACAAAAGATTATCAGAGATTACTATGCATGCTCGTATGGAAACAAACTTGATAACCTATATGAAATTGAGGACTTTCTATCATCACACAACCTCACAAAGTTGAAACAAAAAGACATTGAGAAACAAAATAGACCAATAATAACCCAGGAAATTGACTCCTTCGTAAGAACACTACTTACCAAAAAAAGCCCTGGACCAGAAGACTTTCCAGTAGAATTCTCAAAACATACAATCCTATTGAAAGTATTCCAGGCAATTGAGAAAGACAGAATTCTCCCCAAATTATTTGTAGAAGCTTATATCCCTCAACTGCCAATCCCATCCCTGCTCCCTTGACAACTTCCCACTATTGCCAATCCCTTTTTTATAGTTTTATAATTGTTCAAGTTCCGCTTATGGGTGAGAACATATGGTACTCTGTTCTTTGTTTTTGTGATAGATCACTGAGTATGATCGACTCTAAATCCATCCAAGTTGCCGCAAGTCCATATGTTTGTCCTTCTTTATGGTTGCATAATATTCCATTGTGTATATGTACCACATTTTTTTATCCAGTCCAGCTTTGATGGGCAGCATGGTTGGTTCCATGTTTTTGCTATTGTGAATAGAGCTGCAACAAACATGTGTGCAGGTATCTTTTATTGTAGAATGATTTGAGTTCCTCTGGATATATTCCCAACAGGGGAATTGCTGGGTCATTTGGAAGGTCAATTTCTAGTTCTTTCAGAAACTGTCACACTGTCATTCAAAGAGGTTGCACTAATTTGCATTCCCACCAATAGTGTAGAATCTTTTCTTTTTCTCCACATCCTCGCCAACATCTCTTGTTGTTTGTTTTATTAATGATGGCCATTCTTAATGGGGTTAGGTGGTATCTCAATGTGATTTTGATGTGCATTTCTCTGATGATGAGTGAGACTCAGCACTTTTTCATGTATCTGTTGGCTGCCTGTATATCTTCTTTTGAGAAGTGTCTATTCATTAAATACATATAAATTAAACAACATACTCCTAAATGATCATTGGGTTAATGAAGAAATTAAGACAGAAATGAAAAAAAAAAAATGAAAATGAAAGCACAACATACTAAAACCTGTGGGATAAAGTCAAATCAGTGCTAAGGAGAAAATTTATAGCAGTAGATACCCACATTAAAAAATTAGAAAGATGACAATTTAACCACCTATTGTCACACCTCAAGGAGCTAGAAAATCAAGAACAAACCAAAAGTTATTTGCCATGACTAATGTCCAGAAGAGTTTTTCTTAGGTTTTCTTAGGATTGTTATGGTTTCAGGTCTGATATTTAAGTCTTTAATACATCTTGAGTTGATTTTAGTGTATGGGAAGAGATAAGGATCAAGTTTCATTTTTCTGCATAGAGCTATCCGATTTTCCCAGAACCATTTGTTGAATAGGGTGTATTTTCTTCAGTGCATATTTTTGTCTTCTTTGCCAAAGATCAGTTGGAGATAGGTATTTGCATTTATTTCTGTATTCTCTATTCTGTTCCTTTGGTCTATGTGTCTACTCTTGTACCAGTAACATGCTGCTTGGTTACTACAGTCTTGTTGTCAAGTAATGTAATACCTCCAGCTTTGTTCTTTTTGCTTAGGATTTCTTTGACTATTCTGGCTTTTTGTTGCTGTTGTTCTATATTAATTTTAGAGTTCTTTTTTTCTAATTCTGTGATAAATGACATTGGTAGTTTGATAGGGATTGCATTGAATCTGTAGATTACCTTGGATAATATGGTCAACTGCAACCCAATCACCACCACTACACAATATGTCCATGTAATGAATATGTGTGTGTACTCCCTAAGTCTAAAATTAAAAAAAAGTAAAAAAAGAACAAACTGGGCTCAATTTTAGCAAAAGGACAAAATTTTTTAAATTAGAGCAGTACTAAATGAAATAGAAAAAAAAAACAAGAAAACAAAAGGGAAAAAATAAATATAAAATATTGATTATTTGGAAAAATTTTAAAAGTTGGTAAGCCACTATTTAGAATAACCAGGAAAATGAGAGAGAAGATCCAAATAAATAAGATTAAAAATGAAAAAGGAGACATAACAACTGATACAACAGAAATACAAAAGATCATCAAAGACTATTATGAACAACTATATACTCACAAACTAGAAAACCTAGGGAAAATAGATAAATTCCTAGAAACATACATCCTCCTGAGATTGAAGCAGGAAGAAATAAAAAACCTGAAAAGATGAATTATGAGTGGTGAAATTGAATCAGTAATAAAATATCTCCTAACAAAGTAAAGTTCAGGAGTAGACAGATTCAGAGTTGAATTCTATCAAATATACAAAGAATACTAGTCATTCTAAAACTACTCCAAAAAATCGAGGATGAGATAAAATTTTTAACTCATTCTGCAAGGCCAGTATCCTCTTGATACCAAAAGCAGACAAAATCACAACAATAAAACTACAGACAAATATATTTGATGTACATGGATACAAAATTTTTCATCAAAATACTAGCAAATCAATTTCAACAGCACATCAAAAAGATAATACATGATAATAGTTCGACATATGCAAATCAATGTATGTGATACATCACAACACATTTTATGATAGAAGTGCAAAGGAAATGATGGTAAGCAAAGCTGTGTTGGAGTAAGAATGTGATGCCAGATGGTAATTCACAACTATAAGAACATATAAAGAGAATGCAAAAAGACAAGATAAATATAACAAAGTCTATAAATATGCTCAATTTCTTTTTTACTCTTAGTTTCTTTAAAAAAAATAGAAAATTACATAAATTCATAATTATAGTAATATATTCTTGGATCTATAACATATTTAATATGCATAACAATAGCACATAAATGGTAAAGAGAATAGAGTTAATATTTTAATAATATGTTTATATTTCTTTGGAATTTAGTATAAATTTGAAATGGATTCTGATAATTTAATATTTATATGGTTAGCTGTAGAGCAATCACTAAGAAAATAACTAAAAAAGAGTAGACATATTAAAAGAATTAAAATGTTACTATAGAAAATATCAATTTTATGTAAAAAAGCAGTAAGGAAGATAGAGGCCAAATACCTATGACATATAGAAGACAAAATGTAAGCTATCAGACAACAATCCATCTATTAATAATAACATTAAAAGTGAGTGAATTAACAATCTGGTCAAAGGGCATTAATTATCAGAATTGAAGAGAAACAAGATCCATATATATACTGCTTATAGAAAGCACACTTCGGATTCAAAGATAAAAATGGATTGAAAGCAAAACTATGGGAAAAGATATATTATGCAAAGAACAACCAAAATAAAGCTGCAATGACTTTACTAATGTCTGGCAAATCAGAATTTAACATCAAAGAAAGTCACTAGATATAAAAATAGACTTGTAAGAATAAAATTGCCATATTATACTAAAAAGTGTCCATCAATCAACATGATATAAGATTATAAACATAAATACATCTAGTAAAACAGCTACAAAATGTTTAAAGCAGAAACTGACAAAATTGAAGAAAGAAATAATTGAGGAAAAGAAATAATTTACCAGTAATAGTGGCAAATGTCATGACTCCATTTTTAATAATGCGTTAAAAAATAGACAAATCATAAACAAGAAAAAATAAGACAAATGACATAGCAACTAGATCTAAAAGACATTTATAGAACACTTCATGTAACAAAAAGGGAATACACATTATTCTCATGGAACATTCTCTAGAATATTCTATATGGTAGGGCATTAAAGAACCTTTACAAATTTGTAAGGACTGAAACAATAAAACATATATTTTCTATGACAATAAAATGAAATTAGAAATTCATAAATGAAAGAAATTGGGAAATTTACAAATATGTAGAAATTAAAAATAATATTTTGAAATAATCACTAGAACAAAGAATTAAATCTCAAGAAAAAAATAGAAAATATTTTGCATAAATGCAAATTAAAACATAACATGCCAAAACTTATGGGAGGCAACTAAAGTACGGCTTGAAGGGACTTTTATTTATTCATTTTTTCTTATTGCAATTCAGGAATAGGTACATAAGTGGTCATCGTACGGGTGAAATTTGGGCCTTCCATTGGTTCTCACTTCATCTGGTTTGAGATCAGTTTCCTTATTTGTGTTATGTGCTTCTCCCTCCTCCCCTGACAGTGACTAACTACTGCCAATCCCTTTCATGAAATATTATGATAAATATCCAGGGTCAGCTGGGCTCAGTGGCCCAGCCTGTAATCCCGCGCCTTTGGGAGGCTGAGGTGAGTGGATTGCCTGAGCCCGAGGGTTCAAGACCGGCCTGGGCAACTTGGAGAGACCTCATCTCTACAATAAATCAAAAAAATTAGCTGAGCATGGTAGCACTCGCCTGTAGTTCCAGATACTTGAAAGGCTGAGGCAGAAAGATCGCCAGAGCCCAACAGGTTGAGGCTGCGGTGGCCGGGAGCGTGCCACTGCCCTCCAGCCAGGGCAACAGAGTGAGACTCCAACTCAAAAAAAAAAAAAAATCTAGGATCCACTTATGAGTGAGAACATGTTATACTCAGTTCTTTGTTTCTGTGATAGATCACTGAGTATAATGGACTCTAAATCCATCCAAGTTGCTGTGAAGTCCATAATTTTGTTTAAAGGGACAATTATATATGTAAACACCTATGTTAAAAATAAATTACCTAAATGTTTGGCTAAGCCTAGAAAATTAAGAACAAACTATGTCCTAAAAAACAGAAGAAAGGGTATTAATAAAATTAGGACAGAGTTTATTAAAATAATAAAAAGAAAAACAATGAATAAATAAACAAAACCATAAGTTGGTTCCTTAAAAAAAACAGACAAAATAAACAAAGCTTTAGCTAGATTGTTCAAGATGAAAAGAAAGAAATCTCAAATTACTAAAATTAGAATTGAAATAAAAGACATTGCTACCAATCTTATGGGAGAAATAGATTATAAAGGAATACTATGAACAATTGTATGACGGCAAATTCAACAACCTAAATGAAATGGACACATTCATAGAAAAATGTAAAATACCAAAACTGAGTCAAGAATAAACAGAAAATCTGAATAGACCTATAGCAAATGAAATAAATTAGAAATCCAAATTTAAAAATTTCTCGCAAAGAAATTGTCTAGGTTCATATGACTTCACCAGTAAACTCTACCAAACACTTAAAAATAATTAACAATCTTTCACAAATTCTTCTGAAAAATAGAAGAGGAGAGGAAATGTCCCAATTCATTCTCTAAGGTTATTATTATCCTGATAACAAAACTAGACAAAGATATCACAATAAAAGGAAACTAAACACCAAAATTCCCTATGAATAGAGACAGAAAAATCTTCCAAAATACCAGCAAAGAATCAGCAATATATAAAAAGTATTATACTTCATGACCGTATGGTATTTATCACAGAATGCAAAGATGGCTTAATATCCTGAAATAAATCTAAATATTTCACTTCAAAATACAGAGAGTGCCAAAAAAGTCTACATTTTAAGAAAGAAAAAAACTGTACTAAAATGGTAATACTTAATATATACCAATTACAGAAGATGAATACAAGTCACATTTGACTTCTGTAATTACAAGAGGTACCATCAGCATCCAGATATTTTTCATATGGCAAACATCTCTTAACATCACTTAAAATGTGTATATATATTTTTGGCACCTCTAGTATCTTTGACATATTTTGAGAAGACATAAGAAAGCATGCAACAGAAGTCTGACGTTTATGGATGAAATTTGTATCTATAGACAATCTGAATTGATGCAGCAGGCTTTCTTTAAGGCTTTCTCTTTTCTTTTTTAATTTTTAATTTTAAATATGTGGGATATAATTCAGGGTTAGGTATAAAAATGCTCATTATGCAGGTACCCTTGTTGATGAGGAGTGCCCCCCCCCCCACCCTCTCCTCCCGCCTCCCTTGGCAGTTTCCCATACTGCCTGAGAAAGACTGGATGTAGAAAAAATTATCTGGATGTAGGAAAGATTAACTGAGGGCCTGACAGAAATATTTACCAACTATTTCTCTGAAGGCTGCTACCTGTGAGATTTTTATCTATATAACAAGCCAGACCTTCTCTTCTTTTGCCTCACCTTTCTTGTGAAAGTTTTACCATCATAATTTGGTTTTGGCTATGCTTCAAACTCCCATTTTGTCTGTACCCTCAAAATTGTATGTATGCTTCTTTATCCCTATGGGTGACAGAGTAACAATTCTGTGGTTCTCCCAAGTGCTTAATAAATCTGTATGTCATTTCTTTTATTAAT
Source organism: Tarsius wallacei (assembly GCA_963574415.1). NCBI lineage: Eukaryota > Metazoa > Chordata > Mammalia > Primates > Tarsiidae > Tarsius > Tarsius wallacei. Next base: position 10,392 of record CAUYQG010284000.1, on the reverse strand, counting down.
TTTGCTTTTGTTATTTGATTATTCAGTGAAACTTCAGAGGGCAAAGGAGAAATTGTTTTTGGTTCCTGCACTCCTAAAAACAATCAATGTATAACACCACATCAAGATAATATAAGACAAAAACAATATCACATCTTAATAAATGCAGAAAAAGCAATTAACGAAATTCAACACCATTTCATGATTAAAATTGCTCAACAATCTAGTAATCAAAAAGTTATTTTTCAACCTAAGGTGCAGATATGAAAAACACAGATAACATGATAATTAGTGCTGACAGATTGTTTTATCTCTAATGTCTACAAAAGACAAAGATATCAGCTCTCACCACATCTATAAAAGTACTAGAAGTTCTATCAATTAGGAAAAAATTGAAATTAAAAAGTATCAAGATTAGGAATTATGTAAAACTGTTTCTATTTCAGATAATATAATCTTGTACACAGAAAATCCTTAAGAATCCACTAAAAAGTTTACTAAAAGTAATAAGCAACTTCAGCAAGGTTTCAGGAAAAATATTAGCATACTAAAGTCAAGTGTATTTCTATACATTTACAATGAACAATCAAAGTGAAATTTTAAAAACGATCTTATTTACAATCATATCAAAAAGAATAAAGCATTAAGAATATATTTAATAAAAGCAACTAAAACTTATACTCTAAAAATTACAAAGCATTTTTGAAAGAAATCAAATGAGACCTAAATAAGTAGAAGGAGTTCTCATTTTTTGCATTGAAAAGACTTATATTGTTTAAAAAGTAATACTCCCAAGATAATCTCAACATTCAGTACAATCCTTACCATAATCTCAGCTGCCTTTATTGTGGAAATCAACAAATTGATCTTAAAATTATATGAAAATTCAAAGGACCCAGAATAACCAAAACAATCTCAAAAAAGGAAAACAAAAACAAACAAACAAACAAAAACTTAGAACACATTTCTAAATTCCAAAACTTACTAAAAGGCAATAGTAAAGAAAATGTCATAATGACATAAATATAGATATATAGGTTAATAAGATAGAATGAAAAGTTTAGAAATCTGTTTTGTATATGGTCAAGTGATTTTAGACAAGGGTCCCAACATATTTAAGCAGAGAAAAAAAGTCTTTAACAAATGATGCTGACAGATCTAGATATGCACATGCAAAAAATAAGCTTGGACCCGACTCACATCATATACAAAACTTAGCTCAAATAGATTAAATAACTAAACATAAGAACTAAAATAATAAAACTCTTAGAAGAAATAAGTAATAAAACTCTTAGAGGAAAACATACATGTAAATCATTGTGTCATTGGATAAGGTAATCGTTTATTTTATGACACCAAAATCACAAGCAACACAGAAAAAAATAAATGAATTGAACTTCACCAATATTAACAATGTTGTATATCAAAAACATTGTCAAGAAAATGAAAAGGCCAAAAACACTGTCAAAAAATGAAAAGGCAATCAACACAATTGAAAAAAATAATTTCTTTTTTTTTTTTTTTTTTGAGTTGGAGTCTCACTCTGTTGCCCAGACTAGAGTACAGTGGCCGCTCCCGGCCACCGCAGCCTCAACCTGCTGGGCTCCGGCGATCCTTCTGCCTCAGCCTTCCAAGTAGCTAGAACTATAGGCGCACGCCACCATGCCTGGTCCGGCTGATTTTTTGATTTATTGTAGAGATGAGGTCTCGCCAAGTTGCCCAGGCGGGTCTCGAACCCGCGGGCTCAGGCAATCCACTCACCTCAGCCTCCCAAGGCGCGGGATTACAGGCTGAGCCACCGAGCCCGGCTGAAAAAAATAATTTCAATCACATAATAAATAAAAGTCTAGTGTTCAGGACATACACAGAACTTTTACAGCTCAACAACAAAAAGACAACACAATTAAAACTTGGACAAATATTTCTTCAAAGAAGTTACAGAAATGTCCAATAAGCACATAAAATAATGTTCAACATCACTAGTCATCAGGGAAAGGGAAATCAAAACTGCCTATAAATGCCACTTCACACTCACTAGGATGACCATCATTTAAATATATATATATATATATATATATATATATATATATATATATATATATAAGTGTGTGGTGCTTATGAACAAATTGGAACTCTAATACATGGTTCATGGAGATGGAAAATTGTGAAACACACTGTTTTTAGGAAAGAAAACTGAGTCAGGCCAGGCGTGTTGGCTCATGCCTATAATCCAAGCAATTTGGGAGGCTAAAGTGAGAGGATTGCCTGAGCCCACTGTTCGAGACCAGCCTGGATAAGTTGGCAAGACCTCATCCTTACAATAAATCAAGAAAAATTAGCTAGGCGTGGTGTCACATGCCTGTAGTTACAGCTACTTGGAAGGCTAAGGCAGGAGGATCCCCGGAGCCCAGCAGGTCGAAGGTGCAGTGGCCGGGAGCATACCACTGCCCTCCAGTCTGGGGGACAGAGTGAGACTCCAACTCAAAAAAAAGAAAGGAAAAAGAAAACCGAGAGTCAACATAGATTTCCTTTTTAATCTGCATACAAAGGTAAGAGATTAAGCAACTATTATTTCAAGAAGGGGAAAGATTGCAATTGGTGACTAACCTAATTTCTGTTGACTTTGTTGACTTTAGTCAGAGACAATTTATATCATAATGATGTCAAACCACCCAAATGTAATTGTAGGGCAATGCTAGTTTTGTCTGAAATATGGTTGAATTACTTGGAGAATCAGTGTTATTGCTAGAAGGGAAATAAATCTCCAGGGAAAATAAGTCTCCAAAGGTAAAAGTTAAGATTTTCAGCCATTACCCCAAATGACTAGTGAAACTGGGATAAATAAATAGATTTTTGGAAAGTGAGCCAGAAATCAGCATGAATTTTCTTTGTGGGAACACACATGCTGATCTAAGGAATAATTGATGTTAGTGATGATAATTTTGGTTCTTCTGTATTATGAAGATTTTATTATCTTTGTTCACTGTCCATCACTATGGTTTTCAGGAAAATGGATTATAAAAATGCCATCTTTAAAAGGAGGCAAGTAGTATATATGATAAGTATCTGCCAGAGAAAAGAGCAAGAGAAAATTCAGCTTTATCTGCTCATGGTGGAGTTACAGAAAGAAACAGAAAACAGATAGGAGAAGCAGGTCATTAAATGCATGTGTGTTGGTTGCTTTTTTTCTGAACAAATTCTCAGATGTTAAATTGAGGGAAACATCAAAAGCATAAAGGCTGTTTTGCTATGATTCCTGAGGTTTGAAAGAGACGCCACTATATAAGATGGTCTTGTGCCAAAATGGAAAGTAGAGTAATCAAATTGATGCAACTATGAAGATAAATGACTAGAAATATGATTGTGTATACCTTTAGACAAACTTCTCCATCTTTTACCAGCAACAAATAACTGGAGACCAGATAAAAGTAATTTGTTTACAGACTCATGGGTAACGACAGGACTGATAACTAACCTCAGAATCCTGACCTAGTCCGTGCTACGCCAACTGCAACTCCAACTGATTCAATGCCCTTTCAATCTCAGCCATTTTTTTCCATACAGCTTATGAGGAAGTGTTTATTTTTAAGTCTTGCTGAAATACAATGTAAACAGTTCTCACACCACCACCAAACACATACTTAACTAAGTAAATACACTAAAAGTTATTTTAAAAATAATTAACCTGAATTTGAAGAATAAGGGCAATAAACTTCACTCTTCAAAATGCTATCTCCAAAGGCAGTCACTTCTGAATAATAATCAGAAATTGTCTCTTTGCCAAAGTAAATGACAACTTTCCCAGGACAATCCACAAAACAACAAAATGTTTGGTTTCTTGCATATGGAGGATTTATTTATTGCATCCAATAAATGTTGAATTTAAAAGGAAATAATAAAGTCCACTACTTGTTTTTTGAATAGCAAAAGTCAAAGAGATTATAATAGATAAACCCGTAGCCTAAAAAATGTTTAGTTTTCTTCAATGTGTAAGTAAAATTTCTTAATTGGCATTACAATCTTGGAATTGGGCCTTCAGTGTAGGGTTTATTTATCTGCTACAATATAGATATATTTCTGCTTCCAGACAGGGTGGAATAAAATGAGATAAATTACCCTCCTGCCTGAAACAATAAAAAAGACTAGACAAATAAAATTCAGATGCAATATATGAGCAATGATTAACATACCAGACATCATGGAACCAACCCAGGTGCCCATCAACATTGGATTGGATAAAGAATATATGGCACATGCACACCATGGAATACTACACACCCTTAAAAAAGAACAAAATCATGTCATTTGCAGCAACATAGATGTAGCTGGAGGCCATTATTCTAAGTGAATTATCACAGAAACAGAAAAGTGAATACTGCATGTTCTTACTCATAAGTGAGAGCTAAACACTTTGCACACATAGGCACAAGGATGGAAACAACAGACACTGGGGACTACTAAAGTAGGTGGGAGATGGAGGGATAAAGACTAAGTGTTGAAAAAGCACCCATGTAGTACCATGCTTACCATCACACAGTAGACCTATGTAACAAAGTTGCACATGTACCCCTTAAATTTAAAATAAAATAAAAAATATTAAAAAAATCAAAAGCTAGCTCCCTTTGAATGAGCACCCCTGTATCTCAAGGGAAGCTAACTACATCATTAAGCCCAAAGTTGGGCTTAGTTGATTTAAAGGTAATACATTGTTTCCAGTTTTGGTTCAGGACACGGTGTGTGATACAATTCTGCCCCCCAAAATATGACAGCCTTTTGTCTTGTTTCTGAAGAAAGTTTCTCTCTTCTAAGAAAGAAAGAGTGAAGTACTGGTCTCTCATTTTCTGGACATAGGTCCAATTATATTGGTGAGTAACTTTTACAGAAGGGTTCTGCTGTAGCAGTCTTGAAATTCTTAATAATGTTTAAAAAGAGGACCTGTTTTCATATTTTTATGTCCTAGATTAAGAGTATGCCCTTGCATTCACAAAAATTTTGTTTCTACAGCTGTGTAAAATAAAAAGAAACACTATTCTATCAGTTCTATTTCTCTAAGAAACACTGACTATTACAGCAAGATAGCCAAAATAACCTTGACCGAGCTTAGCTTTAGCCTGAGCTTAATCTTGGTTCTGGAAAACATTCTTCTGCCATGTTTGCATATATAAATACAGCTGATATTTGTATTTCTTTGTTCTTCATATTGTTATATAAGAATTACAATTTAATAAAGCTTAAATATTTTGTTTATTTTTAAAATTAGGCCTTTTAATATTGCGTTTTCAGAGTCAGTTAAGTTAAAGCTTATCATTTACACTTTGTTTTCTATTTGACAAGTCTATTATTTTTTTCTCCCTTCTTTCATATTGAGGTGTATTTTGTTTGTTTGTTTGCTTGCTTTTACAGGGTCTTGCTTTGTCACCCAATGCAGTGGTACAATCATAGCTCACTGCAGCCTCAAACTTCTGGGCTCAAGCGATCCTCCTGCCTCAGTCACTGGAGTGTCTAAGACTATAGGTATATGCCACCATGTAAAACTAATTTTAAAAAAGTAAATGTTTTGTAGACATGAGATTTCACTATACTTTGTTGTCCAGGCTGGTCTCAAACTGGCATCAGGTAATCCTCCCACCTTGGTCTTCCAAAATGCTGGGATTATAGCCATAAACCACCCTCACAGTCACCGCAGCCTCTACCTGCGGGGTTTAGGCAATACTTCCACCTCAGCCTTCCAAGTAGCTGGAACTACAGAAGCACACAACCATGCCTGGTGAGTTTTTGTGATTTATTGCAGAGATGAGGTCTCACCAAGTTGCCCAGGCTGGCCTCGAACCCCCAGACTCAGGCAATCCTTTCTCCTTGGCCTTCCAAAGTGCTGGGATTACAGGCTCAGCCACCGCGCACGACCATAACTATTTTTTATGATATCTTTTTATGTATTTTGTTGACATATTAGCTAAAATTCTTTGTTTATTTTAGTCATTGCTTTAGGGTTTATAGCTTATAGTATACATTATAAACTTATCACAGTCTGTCTTCAAGTAGTATTAACATATCACTTCACATGAAGTATAAGAAACTTACAGTATAGCATACAGTTGACCCTTGAACAACATGGGTTTAAACTGTGCAGATCCTCTTATACAGAATTTATTCAAACAGATAAAAAAATACAGTGTTCACAGAATATACATATACATAGGTTCAACAAGGTCAACAGTGGGACTTCAGTATATGTGGATTTGGGGATATGCAGGAGACCTGGGACCAATCCTTCATGTATGCCAAGAGATGACTATATGTTTATTTACCTCATCCAAAACATTATGTCGTACATTTAACTTATACTTGTGTAGTAAGTTCTACATTACTATTTTTTGTTTAAGCAGTTAATTTTCTTTTTAAAAAATTTAAATAAGGAAATGAATTTCACATATACCCACACAGTCACTATTTTTAGTACTTTTTATTTTTTTGTATGGATCTATATTTCAATTTGATGTAATTTTCCCTCTGCTGGAGAGATCCCTACAACGTTTTTTTACAGTGCAGATCTGCTGCTGATGAATTCTTTTAAGTTCTGTATGTATAAAAAGTCTTTATTTCACTTTTGATTTTGAAAAATATTATCACTAGTATAAAATTTTAAGTTGACTTTTTTTCTTCCAATACTTTAAAGACATTGCTTCACTCTCTTTTCTTGCATGGTTTCTGATTTTAAAATCTGCCATTCTTAACTTTTTTCCTCTGTACATAATGTGCCTTTTTTTCCTCCTGTGACTATTTTTAATACCTTCTCTTTTTTTTCTCTTTTTAACTGGATTTGAACAATTTTATTATGATTTATGTTGGTTTGTTGTCTCCATATTTCTTGGTTTGGGGGTTTATTGAACACCTAGGATCTCTGAGTTTATAATTTTCATCAAATTGAGAGAGATTCTAGTCACTCTTTCTTCATGTATGTTCATGTCTCCCTTTTCTCCCAGGAACTCCAACTGCACTGCATGAAGTTGCCTTACAGTTCAGTTATGGTGTAGTGTGAATAATGCTGCAGCAAGCATAAGAGTGCAGGTGTCTTTTTAGTTAAATGATTTATACTCCTTTGGGTATATATCCAGGAGTGGGATTGTTGGATCAAATGGTAAATCTATTTTGAGTCTTTTGAGAAATTTTCAAACTGCTTTGCACGGGGATTATACTAATTTACATCCCACCGAGTGTGTACAAATGTTTTCTTTCCCTACAACTTTGCTAACGTCTGTTGTGTTTTGCCTTTTTAATAATAGCCATTCTGACTGGTGTGAGATGGTATCCAATTGTGGTTTTGATTTGCATTTCTGTGATGATTAGTGATGGTGAGCATTTTTTCATATATTTGTTGACCAATTGTATGTCCTCTTTGAGAAGTGTTTTTACCCATTTTTAATGGGGTTTTTATTTTTTTTTTATTTTTTTTTTTTGTGTGTGTTTTTTTTTTTTTTTTTTTGAGTTGGAGTCTCACTCTGTCGCCCAGACTGGAGTGCAGTGGCACGCTCCCGGCCACCGCAGCCTCGACCTGCTGGGCTCCAGCTATCCTTCCACCTTGGCCTTCCGAGTAGCCGGAACTACAGGCGCGCGCTACCACGCCCGGCTAATTTTTTTGATTTATTGTAGAGATGAGGTTTCGCCTGCCCAGGCGGGTCTCGAACCCGCGGGCTTAGGCAATCCACTCACCTCAGCCTCCCAAAGGCGCGGGATTACAGGCTGAGCCACCGAGCCCGGCTAAACTTATATTTTTATCGATACTTTTTCTTAATATTTTCAATCCGTATTTGCTTAGATCCTCGGATAGGGAACCTATGGACAGGGAGATAGGGAGGGTCGACAGTACACTTCTTAGACTTACATATGTCAAGCTTCTAGAATTACTGAGTGCCAAGTAGACCTGAGATTTTAGTATACAAGAGTTGGGCAGTGCTGTGTAAATATAGGTCTGAATAGTAACAGGAATGAAAAAAACCTTAAGTGAAAAATGAATCATTATGCGTCCCTACCGCCTCCACATTAGGGTTTCTAATTCACTAGTGTTGCCTGGGATCTAGATCTGAGGTCTTTGGAGGTCCAACTGACCCCATGGTGGTGCCTCCTTATTAAATAACCCCGTAAGACAAACTAAAGTCACCGAGGAGAGAAAAAAACTTAGTCCCCAGAACTTTTTACTCTCTTTGATACTTCCCAGCAGGCAACACATTCGATTCGTATTTACTTCCTGAGCAACCAGAACCACAGAATACAACACCCTAAGAAGGAAGCACAGACCATTATCCTTTGAAGAAAAAAAAATGTGACTGGTAATTTTAATTGCTGTATTTCCTTCTCTCTTGTGAGTTTGACCTTAGTTCCATTTATTTCTGCTAAAACTTTTAAATTGATGCCCCTGAAATCAAGTATCTATTACAGAGGGAGGGTAGCAGTTATGAACACTGGGGACAGCAGAAAAATCTTTTGGGAGCCAGGAGACCAGCAGTTCTTTCTGTTTCACTGGGCCGATTCAAAGAACAACCACTTCTTTCTCGGAATCCAAGAGGTTCTCAGTGTCTGTTGTTTACCCTTTATTATCTTAGTATCTATATCACTGGAAATATCTCAATCCTAAGAAGTTTAGAAAATGTATTAATGAGTCAGTTTCATAATAGAAAACACATCCAAGTATGCAAATTAGTTATGGAAGCCTCAGTTTCTTCAGTTGTGAAGTGAGGCTAATAATTCCTCAATGGGTTGGTGAGAGAACTAAGTTCCTAATACAGTACCTAGCCTAGACAGAGCAGGGGCACGAATTTTAGCTAATATTCTCATGTTGCTCTGCTTTACAGTCTTTAATATAAAGTTTCTGTTCAGCTTGTCTTCCCACTATACTCTCCCAGCCTCCTCTTCCTTCACTTCTCTTCATGCATGTTATAGTCTAGGAACATTGGACTCTTGAGTGCTCCTGTTTCATGCCTTGACTCATGCTGTGTCCTAGCCAAGAAAGTCCTCACCTTTCCTATTATATACCCACTCATGCTTTAAGGTCCCACTCAAATGTCAACTGCTCTTTGAAGCCTTCACTGACCTTCCTAGTCAGAATTAATGGATCCCTCTCAGGACTTATACCCTGTTAGAACACTTAACACATTGCACTATATATCTCTACAAATATTCTCTTCTGCTGCTCCCTGAGCTCCTTAAGGGCTGTATCCCAAGATCTCACATAGTGGTTCCCAACGTATAGTCTGGACACCCCTGGGGATCCTATTTTGAAACGCTTTCAGAGACTCCTTAAGGTCAAAAATCTTTTCATAATAATTCTAAGCTTTTATTTTCCTTTTTAACACTCATTTTCTCATGAGTACACAGTGAAGTCTTCTAGAAAATACATGATGTGTGATTTGACAACAGAATGAATGCAAAAGCAGATAGATATGAGATTCTAGCTGTTTTATATTAAGGCAGATACTAAAGACATTTGAAAAAAAGAAAGACAATGCCACTCTTCTCACTAAGCTTTTACTTTGAAAAATAATTTTTCATTAAAAAATGTCACTTATGTTGACATGTAATAGGTTTATTATTATTATTATTACTGAGTCAGAGTCTCACTCTGTCACCCAGACTGGAGCACAGTGGCATGCTCACAGCCACCACAGCCTCAATCTGCTGGGATCAGGTGATCCTTTCACCTCAGCCTTCCAAGTAGCTGGAACCACAGGCATACGCCACCACGTCTGGCTGATTTTTTTGATTTATTGTAGAGACAAGGTCTTGCCATGATGCTCAGGCTAGTCTCAAATCCCTGATCTCAGGTAATCCTCTCGCCTCCGCTTCCTCCTCCCAAAGTGCTGGGATTACAGGTGTGAGACACTGCACCTGGGCAGGTTTATTTTTATTTTTTTATTTTTTTATTTTTTGTTGAGTTGGAGTTTCACTCAGTTGCCCAGACTGGAGTGCAGTGGCCGCTCCCGGTCACCACAGCCTCGACCTGCTGTGCTCCAGTGATTCTTCCACCTCAGCCTTCCAAGTAGCTGGAACTACAGGCATGTGCTACCACGCCTGGCTAATTTTTTGATTTATTGTAGAGATGAGGTCTCACTCATGTGTGTTTTTGATATTTTGCCTGTACTCTTGTGAAGAACGTTGTTCTTTTTTCCTTTTCTTCTGTGTTCAATACTTTCTTAAGTGTTTCCTGTAGAGGTGGTCTGGTGGCAGCGTAGGTTCTTAGGGATTGGATATCTGGGAAAGATTTCAATTGTCCCTCACTGATGAAGTTTAGCTTGGCTGGGTAGGTTATTCTCAGTTGAAATTGTTTATCTTTTAGAACTTTGAAGATAGGGCTCCAAGCTCTCCTAGCCTGGAGGGTTTCTGTAGATAAATCTGCTGCTATTCTAATTGGTCTTCCCT
>CAUYQG010283997.1:0-18956 GCA_963574415.1 Tarsius wallacei | reverse complement strand
GGGCTCGGTGGCTCAGCCTGTAATCCCGCGCTTTGGGAGGCCAAGGTGAGTGGATTGCCTGAGCCCGCGGGTTCGAGACCCGCCTGGGCAACTTGGTGAGACCTCATCTCTACAATAAAAATCAAAAAGTTAGCCAGGTGTGGTAGCGCGTGCCTGTAGTTCCAGCTACTTGGAGGGCTGAGGTGGAAGGATCGCCAGAACCCAGCAGGTCGAGGCTGCGGTGACTGGGAGCAGCCACTGCACTCCAGTCTGGGTGACAGAGTGAGACTCCAACTCAAAAAAAAAAAAAAAAAGTTCATTAATAATTTTCATATTTATTGCACATATAATATAATAAATTATAATGTCTTGGATGTATTGCCAACATAAAATATACTATTAAGTTAATTTAATCTTTACCTTTGTTAATGTAGGTACTAGAGAATTACTTGCAGGGAAGCTTACATAATTCTCCTGTGTTAGGATTCTCTGTAGTCGTTCACTGAGCACTGACTACATGCCCATGCTGCAGATCCATGGAGACTGTACTGGGCCTTTGCTTTTGGTTGCTCCTGGCCTAGCAGGCACATCTCTGAGGCAGAAGGAGGAAGTCATCACTCCTCCCTAGAGGAGCTAGAGAAGGGATTTAGGGGAGGAGGAGGAGAAGTGCAAGTTCTGAGGTGCTGAATAAATGAACATTTTCTCAAGGTCTCATAGCCAGGCAGTGGCAGAGACAGAAATGGACTCCTGTGTGCCATCTGCAGCCCACTAGCCCAAGGCCTGCATGTGATCAGGACTGACTGAAACCTTCAGCTCTGGAAGTCACAAGGGTTGCGTCCAAATCCCTGTTTGTTCACTTAATAGATGGCAGCCTCAGTGTTTTCTTTTGTAAAGTAGGAACAACAGTTGTTCTTTCACAGGATTCCTGTGAGGAATTAATGAGATAATATGTGTCCAATCACAGCACAGGCACTGGTGGGTAGGAAACCCTTGGGGAGGGCTGCTATGTGTGGTCCTTGCAGTGTTAGCACCACCATTATTGGAAGAGAATCTGGACACGGCCTGTGTCCCACTCATCTCCAGGATTGTCTTGAAATGTGGGAAAAGTAAAGAAATTAACCATGGATTAAGACATTAGACACTTTTTATTTATGTTGGCATATACATGGGCAGTTGATGAGTTGCATTTATTTAGCATACATGTATGCGAGTGTATAACATAGGCATAAATATATGTGTGTCACAACCCCTCTTTTTATGTTATGTTATATTATGTTATTAGTAGAGACAAGGTCTCGCTATGTTGTCCAGGCTGGTCTTGAACTCCTGTGCTCAAGCAATCCTCCCACCTCAGCCTCTCAAAGTGCTGGTATTACAGGCATGAACCACCGCACCCAGAGCCCCTCCCTTGTTTTAGAAAATTGTTATGCTACTTTGAATTGAAGATATCTAAATTTAGTTTCCTAATCATTTTATTAATTTGGTCAGTCATTCTGGGTAAACCACAAACATCTTGTACTCTACTAGCAGAGTATGTCCATTGAATACTGTTATATTTTTTAACTTGCCTGTTGCAAGCATGGTTACCCTACATTTGAATCAAAGTGTATTGGATTTCTGTAGGATTCCAGAGACTGGGCAGTGGTATTGCTGGTAAGCAATGAAGATATAAGGTGCTGGTCATTGGGGAAATTCTTGGTAGATATATTTTATGCACTTTAAAGAGTATAGTTCTTGTATTCATTCTTTTTAGATTCATGTGTATAATCTGGTCACATGCATATAAATTACCATTGCATGATACATTTATCGCTTGAAGACTGTATATTTGGAAATTCCAGGTTGCCAAACACTTAGTCTCCTAACTATATGAATCCTCAGTTTTCTCATATATAAATGAGAAGGTGAAATGGACTGATATTTGATTCCATTCCCACTCACAAATGCTAGACTTAAAACATTTTTTGATTTGCGATTACGTAGCCATCTGTGACTGGGTCAGAATGCAGTTTTTGTGGACCTATGATGACTGTTTGCATGTCACCTCTCTCTGTCTATAGTCTGTGAGGACAGGGTGGGTGCTCAGTGTGACTGCTATTCAGCCTCGAGGGAAGGAAGATTTGTGGCTCCTGGTCTGTGCAGGTGTCTGAGACAGGTGGTACCACCTGAGGAACTTTCCCAACTCAAACTCTTGCATATATTCTTAGTTATAGTTATTTGTGCTTCCTTTTTTTTTTAAAAGCAGGATTTATTGAGAGGACAGAAAAGCTACCACAGTGGGAGGGGACCTCAGGGGATTGCCCCCTTGCTTCCTTTTTAACAATAGGTAACATGTAACATTATTAGGCATTCAAAGAATTGTTTGCTTGTTATTAGGAATTTTTATTTGGTTGCAATTTTAACATTATATTCTCTTTATAGGGAAGAAGATTTCTTAGTTCTCTCTTCAGTTGGAATATAAACTTTATTAAAATGATCCATGGGACTATTAAAAACCAGTTACAGGGATTACAAAAGTAAGTGTTAAAGGTAATTAAAATTCTGTGCTGTCTTAATCTGGTTCAGTCTATGATATGACTTGTAAAAGTTGTATTAATGTATTGGAAGTTTTAGAAATTATATTTTATAATTTTATTATGTTGTATCATTGCATCTTTTTTTCTCTTATAGGAAATTATTCTTTTTTAGTAATGATCATTGAAATTAAGAGTTTAATTTGTGGTAATTCTTTTAATAGTTAAATGAGTTGCCAGTTAAATCTTCACCTCCCTCACAGTAAAGCCCATGTCAGTGGTACCTCTGATAACATTTGGAATGGCATGTGTACTTTCCAGTTGAGTGTGTACAGTATTGTATGGCTTGGTGGAAAGAGCCTACAGAGTCTACAGGTGCAGCAGTGAATGTGGTGGTCCTGGCTCTGCCCCTCCTTAACATGGTAGTGGTCAGAACTGACATGGCGAATGCTTGCTGTTTGCCAGGAACAGGGCTAAGTACATAATTTGTTCTGGTCCTGAGAACTTAGTCTGCATTTTAAAATTTAATCCTTCTAATTCTCTTTTGAGGTGGGCTCTGGTTAATTTCCCAAAGTAAGGCAGCTGTTTAAGTACTCAGTTGGGATTTGATTCTGGATCTCTGATTGCAAAGCTCCTAATATTTGCTAGATGGCTTTCTCATCTTTTCTCATTTTCGGAACATTCAGACTGAACTAGTGGATTTCTAAACTTCTATGATTCTAAAGTCAACTCTGATATTTTAGGTCTTCTTGTACCTGAGGAGTTAGTAGCCTGGAAAGTCCAAAATGATTCCAAGTCAAAAATATATTTATATTTAAATTTTTTGACTTTGGAATTTGGTTGTGGGTTTATTGTTTTCATAATTTCGCAAAAAATAGTAACATTCTGGGGGTAAACCTTGATTGAAAAGGAGGAAATCATTTGTCACTTCCTTCCCAAAACCCTTTTTTACTTTCTGCTTCAGGTAGATAACATATCTTTACAGATAATTTGTAAAGCACTAGTCTAAACTGAGTTTATTTTTCCCTAGGGTAGGAGAGTAACTGAATTGATACATGTTAAAAGTGTGATTCTTTAAACTTGCATTAAAACTATTTTCATCTTTTTAATAGGTCTTTGATAGTATACATTGCAGAAATTTATTTCAGAGCTTGGAAAAAGGCTTCAGGGAAAACACTGGAGGTATTTTCATTTTATCTAATGTTATTAACACTTATTTTTATTGTAGTTTAATTACTAAATGAATAGTAAAAGAAGTGTTATTTTGAGAACTGTGTTTATATTGGCTGCCAAAATAAAACCAAATATTGAAAAATTTATGTGATGGAAAGGTGATCCAGTTGCTTACTGAGATGTGTGGTTTGCTCTTTATTAGTTGGTAGCTCTGAACCTGCACTGTTCAGCCACATGTGGTTATTGGACACTTGGAATGTGACTAGTCTGAATCGAGATGTGTTGTAAGTGTAAGAAACACATCAGATTTCAAAGACTTAGTGTGGAAAATGAAGAATATAAAATCTCATTAATACTTTTAAGAAAATATAAAGTGCATGTTGAAATGATAGTGGGGGTATATATTGAGCTAAACAAAACGTAGCTTGCCTTCCCTGTCTGTGAGTTTTGTTTCTGTGGATTAAACCAGTCATGGATAGATATGTGCAGGCTTTTTTCCTTCTTATTACTCCCTAGACATACAATGTAACAACTGTTTATATAGCATTTACCTTATACTAGGTATTATAAGTAATCTAGAGGTGATTTAAAGTATATGGGAGGAGGTGTGTAGGTTATGCGCAAATACTGTGCCATTTTATATCAGGCACTTGAGCATCCGCAGACTTTGGTATCTGAGGGAGGCCCTGGAACCCAGGCCCCTTGGACACTGAGGGATGCATTTGTGGCTTGCATTCTTTTTCCATTGAACAGTACTGTTCAGGAACCTCAGGATACCTCTTTTAGTTACATTATTTTCAAGAATTTGGAGACCTTCTCTTTGAATATGTCTAACCACTAATGACTGTGCAATATTTATATTATGAATATAGGACTGTATACATTACAATCTCAATTAACCATTAGAAGACTTTTGGACCAAAAAAAAGTGTCTTTGCTTTTTCTTACATTTTTTTAATACTAGGTTCTCAAACATTTTTCTTTCCCTCTGAGAGTCAAATTTTTACTCTGACTCAGAACAGGGTCTTTTGCAAACCTGTGTTCCATACTAACTTATAGTTCTTCCCTGGAGAGCAGGGAAGCACCTGCGGGGTGGACAGAGGCTGCGTGATGTCTGGAATTCACTTCTGTCCTCTCTGCTTCTCTGCCTAATTTACATGTGATTTGTATTGCCAAGGTTTATCACTGATTTCTATTTCTAGGAAACAAAAAAAAATCTGTTGTTGTCCTCTGAAGACAACTTTGAGGATGGTTTTACAATTTGTAATTTTGGGGAAAGAAGGGCAAAACCAAGACCTTGTTATGCATTATTATTTGCATTGTGTTTTACTACTGCATTCAACTTGTTCTTAGGAAGGAATATTTGTTCTTAGTGTGTTTTGCCTTCTTTTCTCCAGTAGTGGTTTAAAAGCATAGGAGTTTGTGATTAAAAGCTTAGTTATTTGATTAGATGTATACACAGTTTGTACCAACAGCATGTACTTCACAGTCTCACTCCCTTTCCTCTCTTCCCTCCCTCTAAGTTTTTAAGGCAAGTTCCAGACACTTTATTTCTATGTGCTTTATTATACATCTCTGGAAAATATGACTATATAATGCCATCAATAATGCTAAAAAGTTAACAACAAATCCTTGGTATTTTAAGAAATAATCAAGCCATGTTTAAATTTTTCTGTTTGCCTCAAAATATCTGTTTGCCTCTTTATGATTTTTAAAAATTAAGATCCAACACGTTACCTACATGGCATTTGCTTGTTATGTCATTAAATCACTTATTCTAGAGCCTTCCTTTTTTCTTTTCCTTTTTTTTTTTTTTTTTTTTTTTTTAGTTGGGGGTCTCACTCTGCCACCCAGACCGGAGTGCAGTGGCACGATCCTGACTCACCTCAACCTTGATCTCCTGGGCTCAGGCAATCCTCCTGCCGCAGCCTCCCAAGTAGCTGGGACTACAGGTGTGTGCCGCCAGACCCAGCTAATTTTTTTATTTTTTATTTTTTTATAGAGGCGAGATCTCACAATGTTGCCTAGGCTGGTCTCAAACTCCTGGGCTCAAACACTCCTTTCTCCCCAGCCTCCCAAAATGCTGAGATTACAGGCATGAGCCACCACACCCAGCCTTTTTTTTTTTTTAAACCTACACTATTGACATGTTGAAGAAACAGAGTTAGTTGTTTCATAGAATGTCCACATTCTGATAATTAGCTCTAAAGGTTTGGATTCAACTTTTATGACACAAGTAACTTCCTACATATCTTCATCACAAGTCAGATGATATGTGGTTATCCCAAATTAAGTGATGCTAAGACTTATCAGTGACTTACGGTGAAGGAAATCTTTTCAAAGATAATAGAGAAGAGGTTAATATTAATTATAGGGTTTCTTTAGGTCCCTCCCTAAAGCCATAGAAATCCCACACTTGTATGGGGGCAGGCACAGAGTACAGGGGTAGTAAACTATTTAGTCTGCCGGGATTCTGGGCTGCTCTTGGGTTCCTGCCTTTCCTCAGTCACTCTACTCTGAGGACTGCTAGTGTACAGGGATGACAAGGAGCTCTCCACCCCTTCCTGCCCAGCCCTTCTCAGCAGCAGCCCTGAGAGATCTTATTTCAGTCAGTTTGGAATCCTAGTTTCTGCCATGCAGGTGGTTCCATTTCACTTCTGGGGAGGCTATTGGAACAGATCCAGTCTTCCAAAGGTCATCTAGGTCAGCAATGACTCAGAAGGGGGTTCCAAACTCATCATGCACTCAGTTTCTGAAATTCATCTGATTTGAACTAGCCTTGTGTGGAAGAAGGAAGCTTACCTAGCCATTTGGCACAGAAGCCATATTTTATCAAATTAAGATGGCAGAAACTAAGTGTTCTCCTCATTTATTAAACTAGAGGAATTCTAAGAAGTAGGAACTTAAGAAAGCTCTGAAATGGTCCAGGGTTGTTCCTCATGAAATAAAAGGTACACAGATCTGACTCCTTTTTCTACTCAGATGCTGCACTACTTGTCAGGTAGTCAGGAGGACTCACATGCACCAAGTGTCTCATGTTGCATTTGTTATTTCAGACAATCGAAAATGACTGCATCCAGGACTTCATGTTCCATGGGATCCATCTTCCACGGAGGTCTCCTGTGCATTCCACAGTGAGGGAGGTGAGACTGTGAACAGATTGGTTTTGAAATAATGTCTCCTCTTTTTTTGATTTTAGATCATTGTTTTGGTTACATTTTAAAATTTTGTTAAGCTTTCAAAGGTATCAGTTAGAGAGATTTCTCAGAAACTTGATATTTGGTGTCTGGCAGTTTTATTTCTACCACCAAAGTTTTAAGGAGGAAAGCAAAGGTATATTGTTGTTAAGACAGCTGGAAGTTTATTTGAACAACCTTTTTTTTTTTCCACCCAGACTAGAGTGCAGTGGCAGCTCCCGGCCACCACAGCTGCTTCGACCTGCTGGGCTCCAGCGATCCTTCCGCCTCAGCCTTCCAAGTAGCTGGAACTATAGGCGCGTGTTACCACGCCTGGCTGATTTTTTGATTTATTGTAGAGATGAGGTCTCGCCAAGTTGCCCAGGCGGATCTCAAACCCACGGGCTCAGGCAATTCACTCACCTTAGCCTCCCAAAGCGCGGGATTACAGGCTGAGCCACCGAGCCCGGCTAGGAGTTAGGCTTTTAAAAAAATTTTTGAATGATTTATCCTGGAGTAGGTATTCATCACTGTCACTTAGATTCACCCTCTGTGGGCTCAGTGTTAAATTTTTGGATAATAGGATTGTCACATTGTCATGCTATTCTGATGGTTTTCAGATTTTCCTCATTTAAGAAAAGAAAGATGACCCATAATCTTGCCACTAAAAATTTGTTCTTTCTTTATCCCTCCCTCTTCTTTCCCCACATAAACATATATACCAACAACAAATAATTTGACATTGTTTGATATACTATATAATACATAAAATAAACAGAATATTTGTATAATTATATAATACATAGGTATAATCCTGACTTTTTTCCACTTAGTGTTATATTGTGGCCATTTTCCTATGTCATTCCAAAATTACAAAGATTTTCTAATGGTTGAGATATATATGTCACTCATATATTTGAATATCACCTATCTACCCATATTTGAACATTTCAGTTGTTTCCGACACTTTTAAGACTGTAATAATTCAATAATAAACACATTTTTTTCATAAACTTTACTGTACTTCTATTTATTTCTTCAGTTTCGATACCTATAAATGAAATTGCTAGGACAAAAGTTCTAAGCAGTATGAGGCTCTTTTTATATATTACAAAACTGAATTTTCTTTTTTATTTTAAAAACTTTTTATTTTAAAGATGTGGGGTACAATTCAGGATTATGCATACAAATGTTCATTATGCAGAAACCCTTGTTGATGATGAATGCCCCCCCTCACCCCCGCAGTTTCCCTCAACTATCAATCCCACCACCACCATCCCCTGGCAGTTTCCCACTACTGCCAATCCCTTCTTATAGTATTATAATTGTTCAAGGTCCACTTATGAGTGAGAACATATGGTACTCTGTTCTTTGTTTCTGTGATAGATCACTGAGTATGATAGACTCTAAATCCATCCAAGTTACTGTGAAGTCCATATATTTGTCCTTCTTTATGGCTGCAAATATTCCATTGTGTATATGCACCACATTTTAAAATCCAGTCCAGTTTCGATGGGCAGCATGGTTGGTTCCATTATTTTTTTGCTATTGTAAATAGTGCTGTAATAAACATGCGTATACAAGTGTCTTTTTTGTAGAACTATTTGTGTTCCTCTAAGAATGTTCCCAATAGGGAGATTGCTGGGTCATATAGACGGTCAATCTCTAGTTCTTTCGGAAATCACCACACTGTTTTCCAAAGAGATTGCACTAGTTTGCATTCCCACCTGCAGTGTAGAAGTGTTCCTTTTTCTCCGCATCCTCACCAGCATCTGTTGTTGTTTGCTTTACTAATGATGGCCATTATTACTGGTGTTAGGTCATATCTCAGTGTGGTTTTGATTTGCATTTCTCTGATGATTAGTGAGGTTGCACATTTTTTCATGTGTCTGTTGGCTGCTCATATATCTTCTTTTGAGAAGTGACTATTCATGTCTTTTGCCCACTCTTTAATGGGACTCTTTTTTTCGCCACTTTCGGCATGTTTGAGTTCCTTGTAGATCCTAGATGTTAGGCCTTTGTCAGATATACAGTTGGCAAATATTTTTTTCCATTCTGTGGGCTGTCTCCCTGCTCTCTTGATGATTTCTTTGCAATCGATTTTTAAACATTCTTTGGCAAACAATTAGATTATTTCCAAATTATTGCTGAAAAATAATTCGTATTTAGACCATTGACATTCAAAGATATTGTTGATATGGTTGGGTTAATAGCATATTTGTTAGTGCTTATTTTTTATTCTATTTTGCTTCTAATTTTTGTCATTCACTCTTGTTCTACCATTTGTAATTTTAACTGAACTTTTCTTGCAATTTCATTTTATCTATTTTCTTAGCATATCAATTATCCTTTTTTATTAGTTTTTAGTGGTTGCCAAGCATTTACAATAGCATTTGCAGCTAATCTAAGCACATTTTCAAATAACACTATCCCACTGTATCATTTTCTTTCTCCCTACAGACTGCTTAATATTTCTTTGCAGATAGTTCTACTGGGAACAACTTGCTCAAGTTTTGTTGTCTGAATAAGTATTTATTTCTCCTGAGGTTTGAAGGAAAACTTCTCAGGGCACACCACCCTTAGTTGATGGGCTTCTTCTCTCAAAAGTTTCAAAATTTTACTTTATTATTCCCTTACTTGTATTTGTTCCTGAGAAGCCAGATACATTCTTATTTTTTCACTTCTGGATGGGAAAGTGTTTGTTCCTGTTGATTCTTCTAAAATATTTTTAATCTTTAATTTTCAGAAATTTATATATCATGTGGTTAGGTGAGAATTTTTTTTAAAACATATTTTTTATTTTAAAACTGTGGGGTACAGTTAAGGATTAGGTATACAAATATGCATCATTCAGGCACCCTTGTTGATAAGGGGTGTCCCTCCATCCCCAGACAGATATTGACTACCGTTAATCCCACCTTCCTCCCCCCCATAGTTTCCCGCCACTGTCAGTACTTTTCTTGCAGTATTACGATAGATGTTCAAGGTCCACTTAGGAGTGAGAACATGTGATACTCAGATCCTTGTTTCTGTGAGAGATCACTCAGTATTATAAACTCTAATTCCATCCAGGTTGCCGCTCATATGTCTTCTTTTGAGAAGTGTCTGTTCATATCTTTCGCCCACTTTGTAATGGAGTTGTTTGTTTTTTCTTTTCAGCACGTTTGAGTTCCTTGTAGATCCTAGATGTTAGGCCTTTGTCAGACATGGAGTTGACAAATACTTTTTCCCAGTCTGTGGGCTGTCTTCCTGCTCGCTTGATGGTTTCTTTGGCTTTGCAGAAGCCTGGTACAGCCTTTGTGGAAATCAGTGTGGTGATTCCTAAAAGCTCTAAAAATTGACCTTCCATATGACCTCGCAATCTCCCTACTGGGAATATACCCTGAAGAACACAAATCACTCTATAAAAAAGATACCTACACACGTATGTTTATCACAGCATTGTTCACAATAGCAAGATCATGGAACCAACCATGCTGTCCATCAAAAGAGGAGTGGTTTTAAAAAATGTGGTACATATACACATGGAATATTACGCAGCCATAAAAAAGAACAAAATCATGAATTTCGCAGCAACCTGGATGGAATTAGAGTTTATAATACTGAGTGATCTCTCACAGAAACAAGGATCTGAGTATCACATGTTCTCACTCATAAGTGGACCTTGAACAACTATCATAATACTATAAGAAAAGGATTGACAATGGAGGGAATGGGGGGGGCAGGGAGGGGAAGGGATGTGAGATTAACAGTAGTCAATATCTGTCTGTGGACGGAGGGGGGCACCTCATCAACAAGGGTACCTGCACAATGCGTATTTGTATACCTAACCCTTAACTGTACCCCACAATTTTAAAATAAAAAATATGTTAAAAAAAAGAAATAATTTTTTGAATGCTCTCTCAAAAATAGTCAAACCAACATTTTAGTGAAGCACATCCAATCATAGTACTGTTAAGAAAATATTGTTTACAGCCATTTTAGGGTATAAGTGAAATGCAGTACTACTCTTAATAATAATATAAAAAATAAATACAATAAAACAAATAAAATACAATTTTTATATCACATTATTTAACAATAGGTTCGTGTATGATTTTTACATATAGTCTTACATAATGTAACTTGTAAATAAATGTATATAATCAGAAATACTACTGGCTCACAAAATAAGCAAATATAAATGCTGTTCCTTCTTCAAGTAACAGGTTTTTTTAACTAATATGTTGCTTATTTCTATATCAAGTACTCTGTATAACTTACAAAAATAACATTATTGAGCATAACATAATAGAAAGTGAAAGATTTTAATCAAAATTATTATAAGCATCAAAGCTAGAATATATTTTAATCATTGCTTTACATAAATAAAACTATTTATGATATTTTCAGTGCTCACTTGCTCCAATATCTCATTTTCTTGAGAAATCATCTCGGATTTACTTACTGGTTTCCTTGAGACTTTAGTTAAACACATTTTAATTTTGAAACTCTACATTCTTCTCCACTCGCAACTGGAATTGACAAAGTTATGTATAAACTTAGAGCTAGAGAAGCATTTGGAAATGGGTCCAACAAATTATTGCTGCAAACAGTTCAATATTGAAATCTCAATACAATTCTGAGAAAATCAATCTAGCTTCTAGAAAACAGCTTAAAGAGTTAAATTTCTCAAATATTCATGATCCATCTATCTCACATTCTCTATTATATTTATGAACAGACACCAACTGTAATTGTTTATGTAGTTGTAGTATTTCATAGTGCTCAAATTTTTTTCAAATGATGTGTTATCTAGAGCACCAAACCAGGCATCCTATTCTCTTAGTATCATAAATATTTCCTGAGAAGTGATATTATCACATCTGATATAAGAAACAAAATAATTTAATTTTGAAATTTTGTTTTGGGATCAGAGATGAGTTGATTGTGGGATTCCCAGTCAAAATTGGTCTTCTCAGTTTTAGTTTTTGTCTTCAACAGAGAGGTTCACATCAATGTCAAGAGATTGCAAATAGCAATAATAACTTATTTTTTCATATAAATGTAAATAAATTTTTTAATCTCTGAAGTTTCAAGAATATGATACCATTTAAATTTTGACTTTTATAGCATTTTGTTTATAATATTAATACTTTTCAAAATGTGATAAATTGATATTAAACAAATACATAAAGAGTTGATTTTTTTCAAGTATACTTTGAATTCTGTTCTAGAATTTGAATCTCTATTAACACCATCAAAAAATTCTAGAATAATTCTTAACCTATCTCTACTTGTGGTTTTAGTAACATGATGTTATTAGCTGCATTTCCTATTACAAATTCAATAAAAACGAAATGTTTATATTTGGTAAATGTGTTTCCAATACTCTTCAATTTTACTGAGGCTAAAAAGCATTTGTATAGTTTGTGCAGTATAGGAAACTAGTGTCAGAGATTTTTGCTGTCTCATTTCCTCCAGGTTTAAAAATTATACAGAAAGCAAAATACACGTTATCCTAGCATTTTCCAAGCATCATCTGTTGTAATTTGTTTATGTTTCTGTTACGTCTTTGCTACTATTGTAGCCAGAATTTAGATTTTCAGATTTTATTATTGTAAATGGAGCACTAAAAATATGTATAATCTTTCTTTAGTTATGTCATCTACTGGACAAATCACCTCAAGTAGTCATAGATAGAAATGCAACACTTGCATTTTGAAATTCACATATCTCACAATGATTGTCTTCTACTCTACATGGCCTAGATTATGTATACAGGAGCCAGTCTGCTCTGACTGGTGAAAGCCTATTGTTGAATATTCAGAATTTGGAGAGTCAGTTATTAAGCCATTGGCAACTTGCAATCAGCCTCATTGGGAATGAAATTGCCAATTCCACAAAAAATTGCAAATTTTTTCCTTTTTAAAAGAGTCCGTTTACCAGCACACCACTGTTTGTATGTAAAACAATTGAATAATAATTAGGATTGTTCACCTTGGTAAATAATCTCATTCATTCCGTCTGCTCTAATCTTAATTGTTTGGTTTTATAATTATCCCCTAAATAATGTATATTATTATTTATTGTTGATGTTTGCATGATGTATGTGTCTGTCACAATGTTATCAAATCTTGCTACGATTTCTACCAAAGGAAAAAAATTCCATTGTCACTAAATTTTGTAGATGATTCTCAAAATGTTAAATTGCACCAAAAACTTACTTATAGCATGCCTTTACAAATAGCATGTCAATATATTCTCATCTTCGATTAACTTGTTTTCTATAGCATCAAAAATTTTATATATATTTTAGAACAGAATGTTAAATACTTAATAAAATATTTATCTTATATTTCATTCTAGTCCTGCTTTATTACCAGGATGAGGTGATAAAACCTGCTACTCTCTGTTCCCATTCTCTTTATTCAGTTGTTACCCCCCCATCCGCAAAAAGTTTGCAAAATACATCCATTTTTTTTTTTAGAACAAATGCTTTAGTCTTTAAAAAAAAAAAAAAACAAAACAGGAGTTAAATTTTTTTTTTTTTTTTAAAGTTGGAGTCTCACGCTTGCCACCCAGGCTGGAGTGTAGTGGCACACTTATAGCCACCCCAGCATCCACCCACTGGGCTCCAGTGATGCCTCTGCCTCAGCCTTCCAAGTAGCCGGAACTACAGGCGCACGCTACCACGCCTGGCTAATTATTTTATTTTATTGTAGAGATGAGGTTTTGCCAAGTTGCTTGAGCTGGTCTTGAACCCGTGGACTCAGGCAATCCACTTGCCTTGGCTTCCCAACGTGCTGGAATGACAGGCTGAACCACTCAGCCTGGCAGAGCTAGAAATTTTTTTTTACCGTTTGGCAGAATTCTCATCTAAGAAGTTTCCAAAAATCTCTATCTGCTTTCTTCTGTCATATTTGAGATGATTATCTCCACAATAAAGTTCTGTTGTCTACTTTTCAAATTACATGAACATGTAACTAGATTTTTAAAAAGCATATCTCATTAAACAAATTCTACATGTTTTTTTCTCTTTCCATTTTTTTTGGGGGGGAGGGCGGAATTCATCCATGCTTCTTGACATGGAAGTGGAGAAGAAATTCATCCATTGCCCCCTCTGTGAAGTGTCTGGATATGCTAAATTCTGCTGAGATTGTCTCCTTTCCTGTTATCTGGCACTCAATGATTAGAATAATTTTATTTCATTTTATAGTTTAGTGACTTCTCATTTTCAGTTTTTCTGACCATGATCCTTTTTTTTAATCTTTCAAACATCTGGGCAGAAATAATGTGATTGTGATTGCTTAGTACATTTGCCTTAGAATGCGTAATATTTTGTAATTATATTTATTTAATGAGTCATTGCACTTTAACAGCAATTAAAACTTTATGATGAAATTTTCACAGCTCTCAATAAGTGATTGCTATAATTAGAATATTACTTTGTGGTAGTGGTAAAGAATATCACTAGTGATTCATGTCCTACAAAAATATTCTTAGACTTAAATTGGAAACTCCACAGCATCATTTTAGTAAAATTAACAATTGGCAATGCTATGAACTGCAAAATAAAACACAAACTGTAGTTAAATGGGGTTTTTTCTTTTAAAGTATTTTCTAAAGAGCACATGAATGAAAAGTAGCTTCCAGTGCTGCAAACACTGCTCGTTGTTGCATCAACAAAGTACTTGTTTGTTGGATTTGTTTCTTTCTCTATGAGTTGAAACAAAATGATATCTACCTATTCTGTTATAAAACCACTTTACCTGATGGGTTGGAGAATTTTCTTAACAAATACATGAATAACCTGTCTTTGAAACCTAAAAAAGAACTGCAATAAAAGTATTTCAAAATAAGAAACCTATCCACAATATGAATGGAATTCTCTAAGTTAGCTCACCTTTGTATAGGACATAGCCCAGACATCTACAAGTCAAGGTCATGTTCCTGTGTTGAAGATGCACATTCAGAATGTTTGGAGGCACTGCACTAGCATAACACAAACACTAGTAAAGACTGACATTCCTGTCGCTATTACTAAAAACAAAATTTAAAGTAGTTAATTTGGCCAACCTATCCTGTGTGATTTTCTCCATTAGTTTTGCTTTCTGTTTTTACTTATAGAGTTGTTTCTATCTTTGAGATCATGGCTCTATCCGTGTGTATTTTCTGCTACTTTTTACATGAAAATTTAGTTCAATGTATTTTGATTTAACTTTCCCCCAAAGTTTCATTTATTGTGTAATCACCATTTAATAATTTTTGTCTAGTCATTTCTGGTATAATTTTTGTCATAGTAATTTTTCTTTTTTTGTTGTTGTTTATTTTAGGTTTTTTTGTTACTTTTTATATTTGTATTTTAAAGATGTGAGATACATTTCAGGGCTAGGTATATAAATGTTCATTATGCAGGTACCCTTGTTGATGACGTGTGCTTCCTACCCCCCAGTAGATGCCTACTACTGCCAATGTCTGATAAATTTCTCATCTAATTTTTGTCATAATAATTTTTCATATGCCGGAGTCTGTTTCTGGAATATCTGTTTTATCTGTAACTATTTGTT
Organism: Tarsius wallacei; assembly: GCA_963574415.1. Taxonomy (NCBI): domain Eukaryota; kingdom Metazoa; phylum Chordata; class Mammalia; order Primates; family Tarsiidae; genus Tarsius; species Tarsius wallacei. Next base: position 3,566 of record CAUYQG010283997.1, on the reverse strand, counting down.
TGCTACTAACATTATTTTATTCACTATCGCTTAATAACACGTTTTATTATTGGACAAGATGAATATGCATTATGCTTTGGTTCCCTTTTTTTACAAAATATGTTTCTGAGCCAGGCTCAGTGGCTCAGCCTGTAATCCCGCGCTTTGGGAAGCTGAGGTGAGTGGATTGCCTGAGCTCACGGGTTCGAGACCCGCCTGGGCAACTTGGCAAGACATCATCTCTACAATAAATCAAAAATTAGCCGGGCGTGGTAGCGCGCGTCTGTAGTTCCAGCTACTTGGAAGGCTGAGGTGGAAGGATAGCAGGAGCCCAGCAGGTGGAGGCTGCGGTGGCCGGGAGCGGCCACTGCACTCCAGTCTGGGCGACAGAGTGAGACTCCAACTCGAAAAAATATATATATATGTTTCTGTCCTTTTGCTTTTTTCAGATATGTAAAAACAATTGGAAGGTTTAGAGATAAAGAAAAGATGTTCCACAGAGGGAAATAAAGACAAAAAGAACATCCACTGGATGGATGCTCCTCAGGGCCAAAGCAATGCTGAATTTTAAAAAGGAAGGTCGTCTTTCTTCATCTTTTCTGGTATCGCATGTCTTCTGATATTGATTTATCTGGATAAGAAAATTAGCAAAAGATACAATGCAATCACACTCTAGTGGAAAGGCACATCAATACAATAGTCTTATCACAACACTTGTTGCTTATTTAACTTACTCCTCCAAACATGCCCATGTAAACAGAAAGTTTTAAGAAATATTTGGAGAAAGCAAAATTTTATTGTCGTAATGTTTTTTCCTAAACTTGATAGTTGCTTCACACTGCCTCCCGCAGAAACCTTTCCTCCCACCAACATTTGTGAAATGTCATATATTCTTTTAGTAAACCTGAGTCAAGATTCAAGGAAACCCTTGGGAGGTTTTGGCTTGGTTTCATTTTGAGGTTTGGGGGCTTACAGAAACTCAAAACAAAATGAAACTCTATAAACCTCCAAACCTCCATTTTATAATAAACATTTCACAATGGTTCCTAGTCTACTCTGAATGAATTTCAGAGTACTTATAACACAGTAACCTTCTACACACTGATGTTGTAAAATAAATACAATACTCTAACTTTAATATAAAGGAGAAATAGAAGGAAAGAAATGTATAATTTCTATGTGTTAATGTTTGGTACAGTAACACTAAAATGTATAGCAAAGTTGTTAGATATTTGCAGCTCTATGCAATTCTATGCAACTCCATGAACAAGACAGATGCACACTGATTAGTGTGTAGCATTAGAGTTCTGGCAACTCAAATGCCTAAGTGCAATGACTATAATGTGACACGCCAAAGTAGTAAGCCACTTTTGATAAAGTTCGGCCTACACCAGTACAATCATCTCTTGATTTGTAGATAATCCTCTCTTGATTTGTATATGATTGTGTACTTGAAAAAGTCAGTGTGTGTAGTAAAACAAATTGGAGTCTGGGCTCATCTAATTATATACATCCACTTTCTCAATATATTCTAGAAGTATAATACATTATTTACAATCTTTAAGAGTAAGTCTTCATGGGACACATGTGACATTCCCAGTATCATAATGGGATAAAAGACTGAATCAGCATTAATAATCCCAGGTATATCAGACACACAGGAGTGAACACAGATAGGAGAGAGGAGGCTGGGTAGAAGGACCACCAAAGATAAACTCTCAAACCCAAATTCCAAAACATGCAGGGAAAACCAATCCCAAGAAATTCAACCAACAGATTCAAAAGGCAAGAGATAAAGTCACACACATGTGCGTGCCTGCACACACACACACACACATACACACACACACATATCAGAATATAAAATAATAGAAGAATTTGAAAACAATTTCAACAAATCATCCTCAGTTATATCTGTAACTACATAAATATTTTCACTTACTAAAATCAATTTTAATAGGATATTTCTAATTAAAGACATGTGTATAGAATGAGCACAACATAACCTAAATTAAAACTTAACTACAGTATTTTTCTTTTTTTTTTTTTGAGTTGGAGTCTCACTCTGTCACCCAGGCTGGAGGGCAGTGGCATGTTCATGGCCACCGCAGCCTCTACTTGCAGCAATCAGGTGATCCTTTCACCTCAGCCTTCCAAGTAGCTGGAACCACAGGCATGAACCTCCGTGCCTGGCTAATTTTTTGATCGATTGTAGAGATGAGGTCTCACCAAGCTGCCCAGACTGGCCTCGAACCCCCGGACTCAGGCAATCCTCTCACCTCCCCTCCCTTCCCAAAGTGCAGGGATTACAGGCGTGAGCCACCTCACCTGGCTAAATTTTTGAATCACTTGCAGAGACGAGTGCTCACCAAGTTGCCCAGGCTGGTCTCCAACCCTTGGACTCAGGCAATCCTTTCACCACCCCTCCCAAAGTGCTGGATTACAGCACCTGCACCTGGCTAATTACAGTATTTTTCTTAAGTTTCACATGCCACTGAGGTGGGAGGAGGGAAGAACTATTTTAAACCAAATTTTTAAAAATTTTAACTAATAAATAAAATGTAAAGAAAATAATGGCCTCCTAGAAATTTAAAATTAGAGACCTCAGAGTCATTTCTCCTAATGTCCACCTCCACCAGAATCTGAAATCTCTCTATGCCACGCACGACAACCGCCTAACCTATTCCCAGTGAAATCACTGCTTCTGGGGCCAGCATTCCCTTTCTGAATGATTCTAAATATAAGTGTTTATTACACTCATGCAGAACCTGACAGAGTGCAAAGTGAGACCATGGATCCTGGAACAAAACTGAGTTTGAATCCTGTTTCTGCCACTCATTGGCTGTATGAATTTTGATGAATTACTCAACTTCTCTGTGCCTCTATTTCTTCACCTGGAAAATGGCGAGAATAATAGGATCTGTGCTCTGGGTTGTGAGAATCAAGAGTTAACTGATATGAAGTGCTTGGGACAGGACCTGGAAGATAGTACTTGCCACATAAGAGTTAGCAGTCATTCTACCTTTGGTCTTCAACATCTTCTTTGAATATTACTGGACAACTGCTGGTGTCCCACCTAAGGCTCCCAGATCCTTGTACCATTTCTCATACGGCACGATTATTATTCTCTGTCACTATCAGTCTCCAATTTGTCAATACCTTTTTTTTAAGATGTGGGGTACAATTCAGGGTTAGGTATACAAATGTTCATTATGCAGGTACCCTCGTTGATGAAGTATGCCCCTTCCTCCCCTGGCAGTTTCCCTTAACTGCCAATCCCACACCCCTTCCCTGACAGTTTCCCACTACTGTCAATACCTTTTAAAAATTCCGGGTTGAACTTATATTTCATGTGTGTTCTTACCTGCACAAGACAGAATGTACTTGTGCAGCAATTTACAACCGATGCCAGCCGGGCTCGGTGGCTCAGCCTGTCGTCCCGCGCCTTGGGAGGCTGAGGTGAGTGGATTGCCTGAGCCCGCGGGTTCGAGACCCGCCTGGGCAAGCGAGACCTCATCTCTACAATAAATCAAAAAATGAGCCAGGCGTGGTAGCGCGCGCCTGTAGTTCCAGCAACTTGGAAGGCT
>CAUYQG010283991.1:0-20203 GCA_963574415.1 Tarsius wallacei | reverse complement strand
TAATCCCGCGCCTTGGGAGGCTGAGGTGAGTGGATTGCCTGAGCCCGAGGGTTCGAGACCCGCCTGGGCAACTTGGCGAGACCTCATCTCTACAATAAAAAAAAAAAAAAAAAAATCAGCCAGGTGTGGTAGCGCACGCCTGTAGTTCCAGCTACTTGGAAGGCTGAGGCAGAAGGATCGCCGGAGCCCAGCAGATCAAGGCTGCGGTGGCCGGGAGCGGCCCCTGCACACCAGTCTGGGCGACAGAGTGAGACTCCAACTCAAAAATAAACAAACAAACAAACAAACAAAAAAATAAAAAACCCACCAATTATTGCTATTATGGAGCTTATAGATATGTTAGATAGAAGATAATACGTGTTATGAAAAAAATAATCAAACAGCAACCTGAATATTGAGTACTGTTATAATCTCCATTTTAGGAACAAAGCCTCTAAGATCCAATACATATTGATACATGTTAGGGAACAGAAAAGCAAAATTAGGTAGTTGTAAGAAAAAGTTTAGAAAAGTTACTTACTCTAATTTTACAAATGATGACACTGACACACCCCAAAGTTTGAATGACATGTTCAAAGGCACACAAGGGCCCAAGCACCATGACTCATAATCCAGTGCTTTTCTCTACTAATCTGTCTCCTGAGTAGAAACAGGGGAGAAATTGTTATCTGATAGTAGACTCTGGTTCTATATAGACCTTGGTTTTATTTTTTTTAAAAATAGGTCTTAGATAATTTTAATGTAATTTGCATCTTATGTCAGCTACCTCCTAAAAATTTTTATTTACTTCACCCTACAACTCCACTTAGTATTCTAAAGTGATATTGTTTCCATATATTTTCCCATTGCCCCTTCTCTCCCTGACTCAAACTTGGATGAATGGTCTTAGGAACTAAAAGTCAAAGTTATAAGAAAAGAGACTATATATAAGATTTGCTAGAAAGTTCCACATTTAACAGCTGTAGTTACTTATAAATCTTTCCATCTGCCTTGGTTCGGTCATGTTTAATAGGTCCTTCAACTAACATGTTTGGCAAGACTAAGGCAACCCTGCTGCTGAGACAATCTTATCAATCAACATATCTCACCATCTGTGCTGCACATCAATAGACTGTTAAAGTGATATAGACCTAACCACTAGGTCTTCCCATTTGAGCTCTGGGTAGTCTGTTGTCCCATTGCCAATTAAAATGTACTGTTCAGTTCCCTGAAATAATCTTACTAAACATGCTGACCCCGACAGCAGGTTGAGATCGATAATCTGAACCTCAATGGCATTTCTAAATGAGCTTATTTTTCTAGAATGAATACACTGTCTTAGTTCTAGACTTGTAAAAATATTATTTTAAGTATATTATTCACAAGACATAAACTTGAATATAACTTAGACAAGAATGGGTTTTTTTTTAGCAAATTAACTAATTAAAGATAGCTTTATTTTGTCTGTGATTAATTTTAACTATTTGTATACTTTGAGAATCTTTAAGCTTTAATATAATTATTATTGTTAGACCGTAAAAGGAAATGTAATTTAACTTCCAGTATATTTTAGAATTATAAGTAGCATTTCTTAGTAGGATGTCAGTCTACATCAAAACTTATTTTTCAAAATAGTAATGATAAAAGCTTACTCTAATAAATATATTTGCCAATGAAATTGCAAACACGTTGTTTTGGGTAAAATTATAATAGTGACTGTTACCAAAAAGTATATATTAGTTTTTATTCTTGCATATGACTAGAATATCTATTCCAAATAAAGTCATTTGCAAACAAATATACAGAAATTCTTTGGTAATAATGTTGGTTGGGTTCCAGATGACTGCAATAAATACATATTACAATAAAGCAATTCACACCAATTTTGGGGTTTCCCAGTGAATGTAAAAGTGATCTTTGCCCTATACTGTATCCCAATAAGTGTATAATAGCATTATGTATTAAAAATGCCTTAATTCAAAATACTTCATTGCTAAAAAATGCTAATGATTATTTCAGACTTCTTAATGAGTAATGATTTTGGTTGCAGGTGGAGGCTGTTGCCTCAATGTTGCTGCTTAATGATCAGAGTCGTGGTTGCTGAAGGTTGGGGTAGCTGTGGCAATTTCTCAGAAAAGACATCAATGAAGTTAGCCACATCAATTGACTCTTCCTTTCATGAAAACTTTATGTGATGTTGTTTGATATCACCTACAGTAGAACCACTTTCAAAATTGTAGTCAGTCCTCTCAAAGTCTTCTGCTGCCTTAACAGTTAAGTTTAGGTTATAGTCTAAATCCTTTGCTGTCATTTCATCAATGTTCACAACATTTTCATGAAGAATATATTCCATCTTAAGAAACCACTCTTTTTGCTCATCTTTCAGAAGCAACTTCTCATCCATTCAAGATTTATCATGAGATTGCAGGAATTCAGTCACGTTTTCAGGCTCTACCTCTAATGGTAATTCTTTTGCTACTTTACCATACTTGCAGTGACTTCCTCCACTGAAGTCTTAAACTCCTCAAATTCATTCGTGGAGGTTGGAATAAACTTCTTCCAAATTCCTGTTACTGTTTATATTTTTTACCGTCTCCCATGAATCACAAATGGTACCGAGAATACTTAATCATTTCCAGAAAGTTTTCAATTTATTTTTCTGAGATCCATCAAAGGGATCACTATCTATGCCAGCTATAGCCTTATGAAATATATTTCTGAAATAATGATACTTGAAAGTCAAAACTACTTCTTGATCTATAGACAGTGGAACGTATGCTTTGTTAGCAGGCATGAAAACAACATTCATTTCCTTGGACACTGCAAACAGAGATCTTGGTTGACTAGACACATCATGAATGAGCAGTAATATTTTAAAAGGAATCTTTTTTTCTGAGCAGTAGGTCTCAATGGTCGGCTTAAAATATTTGGTAAGCTATGCTGTCAACAATTAGGCATCATACAGGTTTTGTTATTTAATTTTAACAGCGCAGGCAGAGATTTAGCATAATTCTTAATGGTCCCAGGCTTTTTAGAATGATAAACAATCACTGGCTTCAACTTAAAGTCCTCAACTTCATTAGCCCCTAACAGAGACAGCCTGTCCTTTGAAGCTTCCATGCCAGGTTTGGACTTATCCTTCCTAGCTATGAAAGTCTTAGATGGTATCTTTTTTCAATACAAGGCTGTTTAATCTACATTGAAAACATGTTGTTTAGTGTAGCAACCTTCATCAATTTTCTTAGCTAGATCTTCTGGATAACTTGCTGTAGCTTCTCCATCGATTAGCTCCTGCTGCTTCACCTTGCATTTTTATATTGTGGAGAAGGCTTCTTTCCTTACAACTTGTTAATTATTCTATGCTGGCATTATACTTCTTCAGCAGATTCCTCACATCTCTCAGCCTTCATAGGATTAAAGATACTTTGAGTCTTGCTCTGAACTAGACTTTGATTTAAGGGGACATCGTAGCTGGTGTGGTCTTCCACTCAGACCACAAAAACTTTTTCCATATCTGCAATAAGGTTGTTTCTCTTTCTTATTATTCCTGCATTCAATGGAGTAGCACTTTAATTTCCTTCAAGATTTTTTTCTTTGCATCTACAACTTGACTACTGTTGCAAGGGGTCTAGCTTTTGGTCTTTCCTTGCTTTTATCATGCCTTCTCCACTAAGCATAATCATCTCATTCTTTGTATTTAAAGTGAGAAGCATGCAACTTTTTCACTTGAACACTTAGAAGCCACTGTAGGGTTATCAGTTGGCCTAATTTCAATATTGTGTCTCTAGTGCTAGGGAGGCCTGAAGATAGAAAAAGAGAGGAGATCAGCCTAGTAGGGCAATCATAATACACAGCATTTATTGCTGTCTTACATGGACATGATTCATGGTACCCTAAAACAATAACAATTGTAACATATCCCCAATAAATGAAATGATAATTGTCTAAGGTGATGGAGATATGTATTTTCATCAGTTGATCATTATACATGATTATTGTATACATTTACCAAAATATCACACAGTACATCATAAATGTGTACAATTATTATCATTGTGCCAATTAAAATAATAACAAAATCAAATAAGAACACTAATCATAGATCACCATAACAAATATAATAATAACAAAAGTTTGAAATATTGTGAGAATTACCGAAATGTGACACAGAGACACAAAGTGAGCACATGCTGTTGGATAAATGGCAGTGGTAGATTTACTGTACACAGGATGGCCATAAACTTTCAATTTGTATGAAACACATCTGTCAAATGCAGTGAAGTGCAATAAAGCAAGGCATATCTGTACTTATCTTCCACTGGGCTGTTCAGTGTCATTAAATTGTAGTGTGGAATTAAAATTATTTTATTTTTTAAATTTATTTTTCACTTTTAATTTAAGCTTTAAACATTTTTGATTCTGAGTGTACAAGTGCATGTTTGTTCCATGAGCATATTGTATACAGGTGGGAATTGAGTTTTCCCCAGATAGTGAACACTGTACCTGATAGGTAGCTTCTGAACCCTTCCTCCTCTCCTCCCCCCTTTGCTGTTCCCATTATCTATTATTTCTAGTTTTTATCTCCCACATAAGCAAGAATATACAGTGCTTGCTTTTCAGTTTCTGAGTTAATTCTCTTTGAATAAAGGCCTGTAGTTCCATTCATGTTGCTGCAAAGGAAATATTCTTGGTTATTTTTATAGCTGTGTAGTATTCCATGGTGTATATATGACACATTTTCTTTATGTAGTCAACAATTGATGGATATTTAAGTTGTTCTATGACTTTGCTACTGTGAATCATGCTGTCCTAAACTTATGAGTGTAAGTGTCTTTTTGGTAGGACAATTTGTACTCCTTTGGGTATATACCCAGCCATGGGATTGCTGGGTTGAATCATGGGATAATTGAATTCCCATATCTACCAAAGACAAAAAGGTTGGGAAGGGCATGGTAGACAGAGCACCCAAGATAGAATAGGAGAAAGAGTGCAAGAGGAAGCAAGAAATAAAGAGAAAGACTCATTTATTGCTTTGAAAAATATTGGATCTGTCAAGCTTGAGACACCTTTGAATTGGTGATAATATCTCAATTTTATAGTAGACAATAATGAGACTCAAAAAGGTTAAAGGGACTAGACAAAGTCACATACTACACTCATCCATTTTAAGCAATACAAAGTGACAAAAAGCACAGCCTTTTAGCTACATAAATGTTTCAACATGTGTGATACACTCGCTTTAATGTTGCTGTATCTTTGTTTTTGTTGTCTTGGGTTATACTTTGAAAATTAACAAACCTAGTAAAAGTTCTTGGAAGTTATTAAGATGTTTGTGATGAATTTGTACTGCAAATTAATTACAAATTAAAAAATGAAATCAATCAAACTATATTCTACTTTGAGTGAAGTTTGTTTTCTGCTTATCTAAATTTGAGCTGAGAAGAATGGACCAACTGCATAATGTTCAGGCTATAAAGATCCCCTTGTTTAGAGATATCTGCCTCAGGCCATATGCAAAACTCTCTGAACCATACCAGTTGGGCATAGAGAGAGAAGGGAGCATGAAGTAAAGGAAGTTTGAAGAGGAACCTAGGAGATACCACTTTAGGAACTGCATTTTGATCTTTTTTTTTTTTTTTTTTTGAGTTGGAGTCTCACTCTGTTGCCCAGACTGGAGTGCAGTGGCCGCTCCTCACCACCGCAGCCTCGACCTGCTGGGCTCCGGCAATCCTTCCACCTCAGATTTCCAAGTAGCTGGAACCCGGCTAATTTTTTTGATTTATTGTCGAGTTGAGGTCTTGCCAAGTTGCCCGGGAGGGTCTCGAACCGGCGGGCTCAGGCAATCCACTCACCTCAGCCTCCCAAGGTGCGAGATTACAGGCTGAGCCACTGAGCCCGGCTTGCATTTTGATCTTTATTCTTCTATTGGTGAAGGCTTTTTGGGGGTTTGAGAATATGATATATATGACTTTCCAAAAGATAATCCTGGAATATTGGACTATGGATCAGAAAAGAAAAGATGGGCCAGGCGTAGTGGCTTAAACCTGTAATCCCAGAACTTTGGGAGGCAGAGATGGGAGAATTGCTTGATCCCAGGAGTTCAACACCAGACTAGCCTAGGCAACATAGCAAGACCTCCTCTCCACAAAAAAATAAAATAAAAGTTAGCCAGGTGATTCTAGTTCCAGCTACTCAAGAAGCTCCTGAGCCCAGTGGGTTGAGCCATGTTCATGTCACTATACTCCATCTGACAGAGTGAGACTCCAATTAAAAAAAAAAAAAGACAAAACAGATACAAAAGAATCAATGTCCTTCATATAGATGACATTATTATAGAATAAGGCAATGTGGATGGTTAAAAAGTTGGCAAATTAAGAGCTCCTTACCGATTAAAGCTCTATAGGAGTTGCCGATATTTGGAATATTGTGAAAGAATGTAGGAAAGATGTAAAGGATGACTCCTGGATTTTTATATTGTGTAACAGCCTGATTGATGGTGGCTTTACTGAGATCACTGGAAAAACTCAGGCACAAAGTACAAAGAAGATCATGAGTTCAGTTTTGGATAAGTTGACTTCAGGTGCACCTCAGAGATAAAAATATAGTCAAGTAGGCAGGATAATATGTAAGTCTGGAGTTCAAAAAGGAAAAAAAAGACATATAGGCTGTAAGTGGAACTGAATGAATCGTCAGAATAATCTGTTTATTAACCAATGACCTTATAGTTTAGAATTAATGAGAATAATTCTGACAAGTTGATTTTGAGAGACCTCAACATTTAATTAAAAAAAAAAAAAAAGAACTCTAAAAAGGAGATAGGGAAAATGCAGATCCAGAGATGAAGGAGGAAATCCAAGAGAATATTGTGTCATCCAAGCCAATGGAAGAGAGTATTTAACAGAGAGGTCACCAGTGGAAAACGATTTCAGGAAATCAAGTGAAAATAATGCTGAAAGGGCCTTCTGGATTTAGAGGTGGAGAGAATTGGTGATTTAGCAAGGTGTGGCTGTATGGAGGAATAAAAGCAGATTGATAATGAATTGGCCACAAAGTGAGTAGGAGAGGAAAAAATGAACCCATGGCATATAAGCCAGTTTCTGGGAATTTGAACAAGTAAGGGATGGAGAATAATACAACTGCAAAGGACCCTTGGACAAAATAGTTTTTCACTATGCGGGTCCATTTATGTACAAATTCTTTCAATAAATATATTTTTTTAATTGTTGGAGATTTGCAACAATGTAAAAAATGTTTCGACAAATCACTTAGCCTAGAAATATTTTAAAAATTAAGAAACAGTTATCCATGAATGCATAAACTAGATGTAGATGCAAACATTTTTATCACTTATTGTAATAAAATATAAACAAATCTACTATAAATATTTAAAATTTATCAAAATTTATGCACACAAACCATATACAGTGCAATTTGCAGTCGAGATAAATGTAAATAAATGTAAAAATCTAATATTAAATCATAACTGCATCAAATTAACTGTAGTGCATAGTGTACTACTGTGATAATTTTGCAGCCGCCTTCTGTTGCTATTGCAGTGAGCTCAAGTCTTGTGAGTATCTACTTAAAAAGCCGTGTGAGCAGTTCATTTCTCCAGTGAGTTATGCATTGCAGCAATAAGTAATTGCTTATGGTTCTTGAGCACTTTTAATTGTGTTTACGGCAATATCATAAGCCTTGACTAACACCATGGAATTTATGCTGGAAGTGCTCCCTTAAAGTAGAGAAAAATCATGGCATTAAAGAGAAAGTTGAATAGTTTAATATGTACTCTATATTAAGATCTGCAGCTGCAGTAGTTGCCAGCCAACTACTAATCATTTATTCAATCATTTATTCAAGGTAAATGATCCCAAGATAAAGACCATTCTAAAACAAGAAAAGGAAATATGTAAAGCCATTACTGCAGCTACATCCCCAGGGGTGAAGTCTTGCTGTTTTTGTGAAATACTTTTTATACTTCATATTGAAAATGAAGATTTTATGGGATGCAAGATTGCTAAAAAAACTGTAGACTCTAATATGACTCAAGAAAAAGCAAAACCATTATATAAAAACTTAAGTGAAAGGAAGGTGAAGGATCTAAAGGTGAAGAAATTAATGCCAGCAAAGGATAGTTTGATAATTTTAAAAAGAGGTTTGACTTAAATAGTTATAAAGATAATGGGAGAAGTAGTTTCTGCTAACAAAAAGGGAATAGATGAGTTCCCAGACACCATTAAGAAAGGAAAGCCTCAATAGGTTTTTAATTAGGTAAAAGGGACTCTATTCTGAAAAAAGAAATGCCACAAAGAACATTTACTAGTAAGGAAGAGAAGTGAGCACAGAGATTTAAGGTAAGAGAGGTAGGCTAACGCTACTGTTTTGTGAAAGTGAAGTTGGGTTTATGATCAGGACCTCCCTTATTTATAAAGCTGCTAATCCCTGAGCTTTGAAGGAACAATACAAATACTAGCTTTCAATCTCTTTCAATTCAAGAAGCCTTAGATGACAAAAACTCTTTTTCTGGATTAGTTCTATTGATGCTCTGCCTCTGAAGTGAGGAAGAACTTTGCCAGTAAATGACTGACTTTTCAAGTTCTTTTGAGATTTGACAATGCCATGACCACCCAGAAGCCCATAAGTTAAGCACTAAAGGGGTCTATATGCCCCCAAAAGCAACATCTGTAATTCAACCTCTATATCAGGGAGTAATAAAAAATTTTAAGGCTCATTATACACAGTACTCTAGAAAAAGGGTTGTCAACACTATGGAAGAAAACCCAGACAGAAAAAATATCATGAAAATCTGAAGGATTGCACCTTTGAAGATGCCATCATCGCTATAACAAAAAGCTGCAAAAATCACCAAGTCTAAAACAATAAATTCCTGCTGAAGAAAACTGTGTCTATATTTTGTGTATGATTTCACAGAATTTGCAGCAGAGTCAACAATAAAAGATATTTTGAACATGACAAAAATGTGACTGGGGGGTGGAGAGTGTTGAAGGGGTCTTAGAGAAAATCAAAAGTTAATAGACACCACTTCAGAGGAATTAACAGAAGAGAATTTGATAGAAGTAAGTGCTTCTGAACCCGTGCTAGACAATGAGGAAGAAGACACAGAAGAAGCGGTGCCAGAAAACAAATTGACACTTCCTATTTTGCAGAAGGGTTTCAGTTCTCAGGACTGATTTTGAGGGTTTTATTTATGACATTGGTTTTTTTAGAATATGAACACTGAAGCTAAAGCAAGCAGTGGAAAGATTAGCACTATATAGAAACATTTTTAGATAAACAAAACAAAAGTGTTAAATAAAATTTGTAATATGTTTTTGTAAAATTATACCAACTGGCCTGCATCTCCTGCTTTACTTTCCACCTCTTCTACCTCTGCCACCCCTGACACCTCTGGGACAAGGAGACCAACAAAACCCTCTTCTCCTCAGCTTACTCAGCATGAAGAGCAAAAGAATAAAGATCTTTGTGATTACTCACTTCCAATTTATAAGTGATAAATGTATTTTATGATTTTTCTTAATAACCTTTTCTTTTCTCTAGCATACTTTATTATAAGGAAAGAGTTTACATATATTTCTATATCTTCCTTTAAATTATTTGCTATTTGAGAATAATCTATAAGAGAAAATGGTATCATGATATTTTAATTTGTAATTTTTAAATTATGAATCAGATTTTATATCTTTTCATATGCTAGTAAATGATATACTGTATATCTCTATTGCCTGAAAGCTACCTACTTATGCACTTAGTCCATTTTTTCTGCTCATTTTTCCTTATTGATTTATAAAAGATCATTATAATTAAGGAATATTTCATTGACATATGTTGAAAATGTTTTTAGTCTTGTAATTTAATATTGATTTTGTTTATGATGTTTTAGACAGTGCCAACCTTTTACTTTTAAAATATTTTCTTTTTTATGACATATGGGATTGGCATATTGCATAAAAAGGCCAGTCATATAGATTTCTTTGTTTAATTAGTTGTTTAAATTTGAAACCCAGGTAAAATAAGGAATTTAATTAGTTAAGAAGGGGCAATTAATAGTATAACATTTGTAAAAATGTGGAAATGGGTAGAACTTAAAGCCAAGTGGAGGAAATAAGCTGAGAGGTTTATTCCCAAAATTGGAACATAAAAATTTTTAAAATATGTTAAGACAGTACAATTAAAAGCTTGAAAATAGAAAAATTACTTGGTGGCCTTTTTAAAAATAAATTTGGAGGAAAGTGAAGAAGAGAATGTGTGTGTGTGTGTGTGTGTGTGTGTGGGTTTGTGTGGGGTTTTTTTGTGTGTGTATGTATAGGGGGTGGCTGTTGGTCAAGAAGTTGTAAGGGGAGATTGGAGAATCAGCAAAACTATACTGATAATAAGTGGTTTCATATATTATACTTTTAAAAACATTTCTCCATGTGTTGTAAACAATAAGGAAAGGAAGATGTGGTTATACTATAATGAAAAATGTTCTTAAAGTAACAGCAAATTTATTTATACTGTCACATGAACTATTTCAATGGATCCTCACTGTAAGGGTTTTAAAGGTTGATTAAACGACAGCTCTTTTCTCAAATTGAAAACCAGCGAGAAGGAGACACGGAGTTAATGTATATTAGCTAATTGAATATCAGGTCTTTGATCTATAACCAAATAGACTTCCCAACATTGTCCCTCAACCCCAGAGACACAGGCAGGGCTGGACAATCAGAGGACTTTTCTGCTTTAGTAGATGGCTTTCAGATGACAACAGAAAAACTCTTAGGTTGAGAGAACAGACGGCTCCATTAAAAAAAGAAAGGAAAGACTGAGTCACTTATGCTCAACTCCTCCAATCTTATCAGACAGTTTATTCACTCTCCTCAGGAGATGACACAAAGGAAGGAAGCGGTGGAGAGAAAAGAAGGTGGAGAGAAGCTGTGTCTTTTCCTTCTAGACTTTTCCTCCTGGAGAGTAAAAATCCCTCTCAAACAACCCTGTGGAAATATGAAGGGTGAGATGTATCTTTCATCTTTCTCAGTCCTTTGTGAAGTGAATATTATTAACTTGGCTTTATAAATGAAGAATCTGAAGCTCAAAGACATTACTTATCTCATGAAAGACAACTCAGCTTACTAGATGTGCAACTGAAGTTTAAACAATACCTGTTGCCTTGGATGCCCTATGGGTCTGACAATGAAAAATGTCCAAAAGAACAAGGAATCTTTATTTTATTGGATGGAATCATATTCCTATGTGAGGGATTAAAAATGGCCTATAACTTTGAAGACCTCTTCTAAAATGTATGCTTTCAAGAAATCCGCATCTCAAAGGTTCTGGCAGCTTTCAGACTGATTACACTTCTAAAATTTGTTTAGACAACATTTTTAAAATAATTGGATGGCAATAGCTATGAGGTGGTGTGAGACAATTAAGTTTTTCAAGATAACACAGGCAATAAGTGACAATGAGAACATTGGAAGGTAAATGGTATCCTTGGCCACTCTAGTAAATTATCTCTGAATTTTTGGTAATTCTCAATTTCAGTAATATTTGATTCTATTGTTATAAAATATTAAATGTTTTCTCTGTTATTATTTTATTTACTACATTAATGTCTATTTCTCTATTAATTTACCTCTATTGTCTATTAAGATAGATAATTTTTAACAAAGAAAATAGTGATTAAAGGTAATTCTAACAAAAGTTTGCTCCTTTTTAAAAAAAATGAATGAAATCTGGAACAATTCAACTTCTGTAAACAAGAAAACTCAATAATTAATAAACTATTGAAATTGCACTATTTTTCCCAGGAAAACACTTAGATAAAATTTTAGTTTTTACTAAATAGAAAAGTTTGAGGTTGCTTTGTAAGTGTTTAAGCAACTATCTGTGGAGAAACAAAAGTAAACAGAGTATTATTCTGTGATAAAACCAGGTGAAAAGCATGTGCTCTTTTGTTGTTTTCTAGAGGACTGATATGATTTGGTAGAATTCACAGAAGATGTAAACTATCATATTTGTGTACATATATGTATATATACATATATTTATTAGTTGGAGGATGCTATGATAGATCACTCTATAACTAAGTAGGGTTCATGGGCCAAATCCAGCTCAATTCCTGTTTTTGTAAATAAAGTTTTATTGGAACATAGTCACTTGTTTACATGAAATCTATGTGTGCCTTGAACCTACAATGGCACAGTTCAGTAGATATAACATAGACTATATGTCCCATAGAACCTTAGATATTTGCTATCTTACCCTTTACAGAAAATTTGCTGACTCCTGATTCACAGTTTTTTTTTTCTTTTTTATCCGTAACAATGAATCTGCCCACTTACACAACAGTATTGAGACTTATGCCTTCATTATCTATTCAGAAGTAGTCACGGTTTGCACATAAACTCCACTGTTTTCAATTCTTAAGGTTTGAGGGCTTCTGCTAGGTCATAAGTAGAGAGAGTTGTAGGGGTGTTGGTTGGATTTAGGCATGCAGGCTTGAGTGTGTTATTCTCAGTGGAGAGGAAACCAAGAACAAAGGAGCTTTTTTTGACTTCAACATCCTGGAACACAACGTTCAAAGCAATTGGAACAGGCAATGCATTTGAAATACTTCCTTATTCAACCCCAAGTGAATAATTTTATTTTAATTTTATCTAAAGTAAAAGAATGTGCTATATTTAATAAAAAATGCACTCTGAGTGTAGATATTAGTCTTTCTAATGAAACTAATTTTACTCCTCTTATTTGCTAGGTTGGATTGATGATATGGAATAAAAATCTTTCCTATATTTCCCCCCAAGCAATCTTTTCCATTTTCCTCAGTTATGTATGAAGGTAGACCCCTCAAAAAACCAGAATTTATTTTTTAAAAAGCAGTATTATTTATTTATAAAAATTGTGTATTTATTCTTACATGTTTAAACTGCAGTCACATTCAAAATACTCTTTGTTTGATGCAATACACCTAAGAGACTGTAGAGAAACATTGCCTGTGTGGCAGGTCAGCTCAAGCTAAGATTCCAAACCCTGGGATATGCTTTCTTCTTCTTGGTTATTATATACCCCTCTATGGAAAGTTGAGAGGTACTCCTAAAGAATCCAGAGTTGTGGAAGAGTTCTAAGCTGAGGACTAATGTGTTCAGGTGTAGGTGGTAGGCCACTCTGGCGCTCATGTGGGAGGGTGGCCTAAGGGTAACCACAGAGGAAATCCTACTGGAAAGGCAGTGCAGTGGTCTGGATTGTGATGACAGCAAGAACTAGGAAAATGGCAAGGAAATGATGAGGAGACAGATTTGGAAAATTAGAAAACAGAATAAAGAGGATTTTATCATTATTCAAATGTAGAGAATGAGGGAATCCTAAGAGCCTAGAGAGACTGTGGACTTATAAAACTGATACACATGATCACTGTTAATATATAGTAGAAAACTGGCTGGATGTGGTGTAAGCAATTTGAGAGACTGAGGTTGTAGGAGTGCTCAAGCCCAGGAATTCACAACCAGTCTAGGCAACTTAGTGAGACCTCCTCTCTACAACAATAACAACAACAACAACAACAACAACAACAAAATTAGCCAGATATGGTGGTGCACACCTTGGGATACAGAGGCTGAAGGATCTCCTGAGCCCAGGAGGTCATAGCTATGGTGAGCTATGATCGTGCCATTACACTACATTCAAAAAGAAAAACAGACAAACTATATATAATAGAGACCCCCCAAAACATAATTTATTTATAAAAAGTTGTGTATTTATTTTTATGTGTTTAAACTACAGTCACATTCAAAGTACTCTTTACCTGATGCAAAGACACTTTCCACTGCTCAAAACAGTGTTTGAACTTGCCAATTTTGATGCATTTTGGTGTTTCTGCTGTTTTTTGTTTCACCTCTTCTACACTGGCAAGACATTTTCCTTTGAGGACTTTTATCATCCAGGGAAACAAACAAACAAAATTTGCTTGGTGCAAGATTGGGTGAATAGGGAGGGTGGGGCATGGGGGTCATGCTGTTTATGGTTAAAAACAGCTGAACAGTCAGTTTGGTGTGGGCAGGTGCGTTGTCATGGTGGAAGAACGAGTAACCTGTTTGCCACAACTCTGGACATTTCTTCCACAAATCGTGTTACAAGCTTCTCGAAACTTTTAGATGAAAACTTTGACCATTTGGTATCACGTTTTGGGGAACACATGTAAGAATAAATGTACAACTGTTATAAATAAATCCCCTTTTTTGAGTCTCTCCTCATATTTCTAGAAAACAGATTTAATTGTGTCATCCTTCTGCATAATCTTATTGACTCCCCTTTGCAATCATAATCAAATCCAAAATTTTGCATGCACTACCCTTTAAAACATGGCCTATATCTACCAATCACCTTTCATCACACTCATAGGTGAGATTTAAAATATTTAACAAATAGTAACATATAAGTCCAATTAGAACAGATGCAAATCATTACCAATTGGTTAAATCCATGTAGATGCATATCAGCTGAATATCAGAATTGATACATGTCTACACCTTCTCATCACTATCAAGTCTTCACCTTTTTTATATCAAAATTGCATACCTCATCAACAAGGGTACCTGCATAATGAACATTTGTATACCTAACCCTGAATTGTCCCCCACATCTTTAAAATAAAAAATTAAAAATATTCTGGCCTGGCGCGGTGGCTCAAGTCTGTAATGCCAGCACTTTGGGAGGCTGAGGTGAAGGGATTGCCTGAACCCATGGGTTCGAGAACAGCCTGAGCAACTTGGTGAGACCTCATCTCCACAATAAATAAAAAAATTAACTGGACGTGGCGCACTCACCTGTAGTTATGGCTACTTGGAAGGCTGAGGTGCAAGGATCACCTGAACCCAGCAGGTTGACACTAGGGTGGCCATGAGTGTGCCACTGCACTCCAGCCTGGGCAACAGAGTGAGGCTCCAACTCAAAAAAAAATTCTTATAATTCCCCAACCATATCACCCACTTTGTTTTCTCCCCGAAATGACTCTCCATTTTTTACCTACAAAATCATTTTTATCATGTAAGACATTTTCTGACACTTTTGAAGACCTCTTGAACTTCAGTAAAACTTCCACGGACCCCTTATAGCCCATGTGTCTTTTCATTTTAATTTTTATGTTTTCTTCTTAACTAGAATATGAGCTCCTTGAAAGTGTGGGCAAAGGTTTATGAATCATCATGCCTTTCGTACCTAACTAATATGTATTTAGATATTTCAGAATGGTTGAAACTGCACAGGGAAAACCAAGGTTGGCAATTATGAACAGGCAGAAAAGGATTCTCTTCAACTAAAAAAATCAGCCTAAGTAAAAGACAGGTTTCTTAGGCCCTAAGAGTTTAAAAGCAGACTAAACGCGTGCTGCTGTATAAGGAGGCCAACTAAAAGTTTCCTGATAGAAAACAAAGGTAATTCCCTAGGATACATTCCCTGTGATTATGAAAGAGGTCTATTAAGTAGCTTTTCACATAGAATGGTGAGCTTTTGGGCTTTTTATAAAACACATCAGTGAAGAAATGAATACTTTCTATGAGGCCTAAACACGTTTTCAACTAATCAACCACTTGCAATGGGAAAAGTCAATTTATGTGTAAAGTAGTGACAAGGAAGACCAGAGACAGCTATATTAAAAGAAAGCTTCCTAGGTTTTAATTACTTTTAAAGGAAGGAAAAATAAATTTAATTTTGTCAGTATTCTGAACTTATGTTATTAGAATTTCCCACTAAAAGGGCGAATGTTGTTTAGAAATGGTTGAATTAACACCTTAAAGCTTTATTGTCTTCTAATACCATATTAACTCATAAATACAGATCTTTATTTGTTAAGATGATTTATAGACACCTTTTCAATTTAACAGCTTGTGTACCCCAAATCTTTTTCTTACTTGTTTATATTTATTTTTGTCAACCATATCTTGAGATTTTTTTACAAACATTTTTTAAAAATTATTTTTTGTTTATCACTGATACATAATATTTGGACATATTTATAAGGTACATGTGATATCTTGTTACCTGTGTGGTGTGTGTAATGGTCAAACTAGGGTATTTAGGGTATCCATTGCCTTGAGTATTTCTAATTTATATATGCTGGGAGCATTTCAAGTTCTGTCTTCTAGCTGTTTCGAAATATGCAATACATTTTGGTTAACTATAGTCAACAACTATGCTATCAAAAACTAGAAGTTATTCATTCTATATAACTGTATGTTTGTACTCATTTACCAACCTCTTTGAATCCCTCCATTCCCATCCACATACTCTTCCCAGCTTCTTGTATTTATCATTCTGCTATCTATCTCTGTGAGATCAACTTTTTTGGTTACCACAAATGAGTACGAGTATATGATATTTGTCTTTTTCTGCTTGGCTTATTTCATTCAACATAATGACCTCCAGTTCCAGCCATGTTTGCTGCAAATGACATGATTTTATTACTTTTGTGGCCAGGTGATATTTCATTGTGAATATATACCACACTTTTATGAATTCATACATTGATGGACACTCAGGTGTATTTCTTATCTTTGCTTTTGTGAATTGTGCTTCAATAAACATGAGGGTGCAGATATCTCTTTGACATGCTGATTTATTTTTTCTTTGGATAAAATACCCAGTATTAGGATAAGTGTTCCCTTTTTCTGTATTCCTGCCAGCTCCTATTATTTTCTTTTATATGTCTTTTTAATAATAGCCCTTCTAACTAGGGTAAGATAATATCTCATTGTGGTTTTAATTTGTATTTTTTTGATGATTAGTGATGGTGAGAATCTTTTCATATAGCTATTGGCCATTTGTATTTATTCATTTGAGAAATGTCTATTCAGATGCTTTGGCCACTTTTTAATGGGATTTTTTTTTTCTGTTGAATTTTTTGCATATTCTGGCTATGAGTCCCCTGCTGAATTAATAGCTTGCAAATATTTTCTCCCATCCAACAGGTTGTCTCTTCACTCTGTTATTTGCTTTGCGGTGTGGAAACTTTTTAGTTTACTATAATACCCACTTGTCTATTTTTTGTTTTAGTTGCCTGTGTTTTTGAGGTCTTTGCCATAAAATCTTTGCCTAGACCAACGTCCCAGAGTATTTCCCCTATGTTTTAGAAGTTGTATACCTTCAGGTCTCACTTTATGTCTTCAATTCATCTTAAGTTAGTTTTTGTGTGGTGAGAGATAAGGGTCGTTTTTCTCTCTTCTGCAAAGAAATATCTAGTTTGCTCAACACCTTTTATTGAAGAGACTGTCCTTTATCCAATGCATTTTCTTGGCATCTTTGTTGAAAATCAGTTGGTTGTAAATATGTGTATTTATTTATCTGTTCTCTAGTCTTTTCCATTGGTCCATGTGTCTGTTTTTATAGCAATGCCATGTTGTTTTGGTTATTATAATCTGATTTTTTTAAGTCAGGTAATGTGATGCCTCCAGCTTGTCTCCTTTTGCTCAGGATAGCTTTGATTATTTGTGCTCTTTTTTTTTTTTTTGGTTCAATATGAACTTCAGAATTTTTAAAAATTTTCTGTGAAGAATGTAATTGTATTTTCATAGGAATTGCATAGACTCTATAGATTACTTTGGATACTATGGTCAATGTTAATTCTTCTGATCCATGAGCATGGATATCTTTCCATTTGCTTGAACTCTCTTCAATCTATTTCATCAGAGTTTTGTAGTTTTCGTCGTAGAGGTCTTTCACCTCCTTGGTTACATCTGTTTCTAGGTATTTTATTCTTTCTGTAGCTATTGTAAATAGAATTGCCTTCTTAATTTCTTTCTCAGCTAGTTCATTATTGGTTTATAGAAATGCTACTGATTTGTTAATGTTGTTTTTTTATCTTGCAGCTTTACTGAATGTATTTATCATATCTAAGTGATTTTTTTGGTAGCATCTTTAGTTTTTTCTAGATATAAGACCATGCAGCCTGCACATTCTTCATTTTTTGTGATGTTGATTAGACAGGGCACTTTGACTTTAATTCTGAATGTGTGGTTGTGGTATGATTTATTTGGCAGTAAACAGCGTCAGTGGCATCTGTGGTTTCCTCAGTGATTTAGGCTGTAGTTGTTAGTGGAGATTGTGGTGAAGTTTTGTTGGCAACAGAAACATTAGCTGGGCCAGCCCTCATGCCCCAGTGGTAGTAGTGGCAAGCAAAGCACACCTGGGCCCCAAGACAGTATACGCTGGCATTGGTGTTATTGGAAACTAATTCTTGGGCCTCCAGGCGGCTTGCTCAAGTGCTGGGCTGGCAGTGACAGCAGTGAGCTGAACAGGTAAGTAGGCCCTTGGGCCCCTGCTGGGCAGTGAGTGTGGTATAGGTGATCGCAGTAGCAGTGGCGGGACAATCCTCTGGCTACCAAAAGGTTCATGCTAGTGTTGTCAGTGCTTGTGATGGTCTGGGTATAACCCCACACCTGCAGGTGAGTGTCAGCTGTGTTGGTAGTGGACAGTTGGGTGCGTCTATCTTGAGGACCTTGGAAAGAGTGCTCATATGTGTCAACAGTAGTGAATTGAGCAGGGCAATTCTTCCAGGCCCCCATATAACGGGCTCAAGCACAGATAAGGGGTGTGGTTCATGTGGTTACTGCCTGTAGTAGGCAGAGCCAGGATCATTCCAGCCCATTGGTGAAATGCTTGGGTAGGGGAGGCAGTGGCTGCACCACAACCCTGCTTCTGGGGATGACAGGATTACTTTTAGTGGCAGTAACCCTAGAGAGGAGGCTGGGGAGTTTATACTTCAGGGCCCAGGTAGTGGCTATAAGTGGGGCAACTTTCCCTCAGAACACTTTTACATGTGCAGTGGCTCTGCTGTCTGTAGAAAGAACTCTGCCAATGACTTGCACTTTGGCCTTGGGGGCAGCAGCCAACAATAAGACATGCAGGGGGATGCCAATGGATCTCCAGGAATGTGGAGGTGCAGGACTATTGGACCCTGGGATAGGATGCAGACTGGAGGAAACTGGACTCTCAAAAGGGTGCCTTACTGTAGCTACTTAGCGCTGGGGAGGATTGGGTGGAAAGAGGTGGGACCTAGAGTGACTCCTCTCTGGAGCAGTGCCATTGCAGTTATCTCAGGCAGCTCCCTATGTTAGCTCCATAACCTGAGTAGGTCGAGGGGCTCTTCTGTGCCTGGTATTGCAGGAGTCCATGATGAGAATGTGGACCACTGGTGGTCACTTGCCCTTTCTCTACTCTGGGGAGCCTCTTTAGACTTCCAGCTGTCTTGGAGGAGCAGGCTGCCTTACTTCTTTCTTGCTTACCTTAGGTTTCTCCTAATACTTTGTTGAATTCCAGTGTTCTCTCTTAGGTGACCTATTCAGTGTCATTATCTACTTGCTTTTTCCTTCTTCTTCATGGTGAAGGAAAGTACCAGATGCCTCTAGTTAGCCATCTTAAAACTTATTTGTCTTACATGTTTATTTTTAATATGCTTCTTACAGATACTGCATTGATATAACAGAATGCCAAGAAGAATACGCTCAAAAATCAAGCCCCAAAATCAAATCTTTATTTTCAGTTATCATTTTTCTTTGAGGCTTTGCAAATGCCCGTTCATCTTCATCTTTTTTAGCACATGGAATTAATGTAAGTAGACACTATACAAATGCATTTTTTCTGATTTTTTTTTCATTATCTATTTTGTATATTCTTTTCCATTATATCTTTTTTTTCCCCTCTCCCTTCTTCTCTCCCTCTCCCCCTCCTTTTGATTCCCTTTCTCCAGGTAACTAATGTGGGTATGTGTGCTCTCTTCTCCACATTCCTCCTTGGCCTTATAGTCATGGACACACATTTTTTCCCCAACATACACTTTTTTCTTTTGACTCTGATTTTGCTAAACTTTGTCTTCATTCGTACATAATCAAATATATATATTTTTATTTTACTGCTGAATTTTCTTGCTTGATAAAAAATATGTAGCTGAAAATCAGGAGAGTTTTGGTACTTATTTTTTTTGTTTTACCTTTTCTTGTGTAATACAACCAGAATGTCTTTAAAATTAAAATCTATGTAGTGAGAGGGTCAGCATTATTTTCTTCGAGGCAGGTACTCTGATATGCCTGCATAATTTATTTTTTTATTTTTTTATTTTTTTTGAGTTGGAGTCTCACTCTGTCGCCCAGACTGGAGTGCAGTGGCCGCTCCCGGCCACCGCAGCCTCGACCTGCTGGGCTCCGGCGATCCTTCCGCCTCAGCCTTCCGAGTAGCC
>CAUYQG010283986.1:0-12242 GCA_963574415.1 Tarsius wallacei | reverse complement strand
TTCCAAATTATATTCTCTAAGAATATATCCTATGTAAAAAAATTTAACTCAGGATAATCTCATTAAAGCAACTATGTATGCTGCATTGAAAGGACTTTTGTCTTATTCTGTAATTTTTCTTTCTTTTTTTTTTTTTTTTTTTGATTTGGAGTCTCACTCTGTTGCCCAGACTGGAGTGCAGTGGCCGCTCCCGGCCACCGCAGCCTCGACCCACTGGGCTCTGGTGATCCTTCCGCCTCAGCCTTCCAAGTAGCTGGAACTACAGGCGTGCGCTACCATGCCCAGCTCATTTTTTGATTTATTGTAGAGATGAGGTCTCACCAAATTGCCTGGGCGAGTCTCGAACCCGCGGGCTTAGGCAATTCACTCGCCTCAGCCTCCCTAGGTGCGGGATTACAGGCTGAGCCACAGAGCCCAGCTTGTAATTTTTCTTTATGCATGCATTTGCAGTTAGAAAAATTCATTCCACACTTACTTCCTTCTAGTTGGTGATGCTTGTTGGCAATCACACACACAACAAAGTTTTTCACCCTGTTAAATTAGTTATCTCCTGCTCAAAAAACACAACAGTAAAGATGTAAGAATACCAAAATGTTTAAAATATTGCAATAAAATCAGATAATTATAAGACCTACAGTGAAATGTAAATCATTAGGAAATTGGTCGCATCAAAAAAATGGCAGGTTTCCATTTGGTCGTTTTTTTCTTTAATTCTAAATAATGTAGCATTCCCGTTTCCTATAATACACATGCTACACTATAGTTGCTGTATCAACATGAATTTTTAGGCCTGACATTGTTATTTGAAACCCAGTCATATTCCATCACTCTTGGTCTAGTTAAAACTTGCCCTCCTTGTGAGGTTGTTTGAGATATCACGTGCTTGTTTCTTATCTAACTAACCTAAAACCCAGCTCACCCCACAGCTACTCAGCTACACAGCTGGTAAAATTTAGTGTTAAACTCCAGAATAATATAAATAATTCCTCTCTTTATGCATGTTTTCTTTAAACTAGCCAGTCCACAACCCCTGGAGAAAATCTAGGAGAAATAATGCTATGAACCTTAAGAAAAAGTCGTAATCCTAAAGGTTCTTTCACTTTACACCTGTTGATTGAGCACCCTGTCACCTCCAAACTTTCCATAGCCTCCAGTTGACACTCCCAACCTTTATAAGACCTGTGAGCAATAGGTTTCTCCTGTTTCATGCATTTTGGTTTCACTTCTTCATTGTGTTTCACTTGACTCATACACCTGAACCTAACTTTCCCTTTGTCAGTGCTATTTTAGAAAGTGGTTATCTTGGCTTATGGCCACTCTCAAGGGAGACAATTAAAGACACATTAAAAACAAACCTTAGCAATAGACTTCAAACAGCATGTGTAAATAAGATGTATTTGAACTATAGTAAACTCAAATCTAGCATTTCTTTATGAGAGATTATTAACTTAATGGGGTATTATTGTTCAGAAATTATAGTTATCCAATTTGTTTTAGAACAAAATCTTATAGCATTGTTTCATTGCTTTGTCCTTTTTTCACATATGGAAGAAATATGACTTTATAATCTGCAAAAATTTATTCTTAAAATATTGCCATTACAGTTCCTTTATTTATCCATCCAACCATTGATACATTCCTCAGAAAACTTTAAAGCATGTTTATTCTGTGCCAGGAAACTGCTGCTGTCTGAATATACACTCATAGTTATGTCAGGCACAGTCTTTGTGTTTTTCAAGTTTTAGAGAATGGGGTGAAAAATAGAAAGAAAACTCACATTTTAAAATAACAGATAAATATATGTTTTCAATACCACCTATTATATTTTATATCAGAAGATCAGTGAAAAGCTCCTTCTGATAATGAACCTGAGTTGAACCCTACAAGATTATAAGTGGCTAGGCACCATGCATGAAACTGTGCCATTCAGATGATTAGAATAATTTTTAAAATTATTTAATGCAAAAAATATCATGGACTTAAGTGAATTTTTTGAAGACTAATAAAACTTTAGAGAATCTCCAGTAATTACTTCCCTTCATATGAAGATACTTAATTTTCCCTCATTATTTTGTATCTTTAGGTGTGGTAGTATTGAATATTGGCTAAAAATGCACTACGTACATTGGAATTCCAGCTCTATTACTAGCTGACTGAACCTAGATTACTCTGAATCTGTGTATTTATGTGTCTGAAATTGGAACTCTGTGTCTCTCACATTTGTTATTTTGATTAGGTTTGAATGAGTACATATGCATTATTTACAAATATAAATTACTAAGAAATGACAGATTGCCTGAGTTACATAAATCTTAGTTATTATTAACATTTAAAAGTCTAGTCTCTACCCTCCTTTTTTTCTTTGATTTAAATATCGACCTCCCATATGACCCTGCAATCCCCCTAATGGGAATATACCCTGAAGAACTCAAATCACTCTATAAAAAAGATATCTGCACACGTATGTTTATCGCAGCATTTTTCACAATAGCAAGAACCTGGAAGCAACCATGCTGTCCATCAAAAGAGGACTGGATTAAAAAAATGTGGTACATATACACAATGGAATACTATGCAGTCATAGAAAAGAACAAAATCATGAATTTCGCAGCAACCTGTATGGAACTAGAATCTATAATACTGAGTGACCTCTCACAGAAACAAAGATCTGAGTATCTTTGTTCTCACTCATATAATGAACCTTGAACATCAAACGTAATACTATAAGAAAATGACTGACATTGGTGGGAAACTATGGGGAGGGGAGGGGAAGGGTGATGGGATTAACGGTACTCAATATCTGTCTGGGGACTAGGAGACACCTCTTATCAACAAGGGGGCCTGAACAAAGCATATTTGTAAACCTAATCCTTAACTGTACCCCACAATATCATAATAAAAGATACTGATTTAAAAAAAATTTTTTTTAATTGTTTTTGAAAGTTACATATTTTTAAATATTTGCTCTTTCTAAGGCTTTAACTCCCATTAACGTTTTAGTGTCCTCCTCCAACACAGTCTTAGATGGTTCTCACTAATAACTGTAAGATCTTTTCAAACTTGCTCTCAGTAACATTGGACACAACTAATACAATTAATTTGAGTCATATTTCTTAAACATCTACTGATTTCCATGATGATATATTTATATTGTTCTCCCTCTAAATTCCCACCTATTTCTCTTTTATCTCTTTAATGGATATTTCTGTACACTCTACCATTGATACATGAATATCCTTTAGAATTCCATAGGTGGACTCTCTTCATATTCTTATGGTGAACATATTTGTATTCACAGCTGCATGATTCTCAATATTTTTTTTTTAGTGTAGACTTCTTTCCTCCATGCTTCAGATGGTGTTTGAAATCTCTTGTAAGAACAATTACCATCTGCATGACTCCCAGATATTTGAAACCTAACTTTACTCAACATAAAGTCTTTCATCTTCTGATTTCCTTGTATTGACTCCTACTGCTTGCTTAGTTATCTGAGACAAAACTTTATTGGAACACTCTC
Organism: Tarsius wallacei; assembly: GCA_963574415.1. Classification (NCBI taxonomy): domain Eukaryota; kingdom Metazoa; phylum Chordata; class Mammalia; order Primates; family Tarsiidae; genus Tarsius; species Tarsius wallacei. The sequence continues at coordinate 8,725 of CAUYQG010283986.1, read as the reverse complement.
TTTTCCTAAATTCTAAGTAATCTGTAACAAAGTCCTAACTTTTCTATATCCTTGATATCCCTCCAGTCCCATCTCCTCCTTCCCTAGTGAAGCAATGCTGCTCAAATCTAAATATTTCATCTGAATTTTTTTTTTCAATTGCCTCGCTCCATTCTGGTGTCACTTTAATCCACCGGCTGCTCTGCAGAGTATGTTTCTGCAATCCACGTTAACCCAACTTGTGAAACATAAATGAGGTCTTGGATGCAGTAAACATTATTTCCAGCATTTTCTTTTCTCCTTTTTATATTAAAGGATGTCTAGTTCCCAACATACAATTTTCTCCCTCAATTACATGCCATTTCTCCTTTTATTCAAGTGTCTTTATTTGTGTAGCTTTGCTGAGGCAATTTCAACTATCTAGAAAGCTGTGTGACAACTTTCCTGCCTTAATCTGTCTCCCTGTGTCTGTTTAGGACCCAAAGCTGAGTTATTTTTGCACCTATGTCTTAGAAAATCCTCTCTGTCTACACAGGCTTAACATGCTGCCTGCAGTTTCAATCTATCTAAAACTCAGACCTAGTTAAATTGGCCAGAAATAGAAGCAGACATTCCCTTTCACAGGCATCTGTATGTAAAGCACAAAGACTCTTAACATTCATGCTAGACAGTACATGAATTTGGAGATGAGGTGAACCCAACAGTTTATCACACACACACCTAATCCATGAATTTTACTTTGGGCTTAGCTGTACACCCAGCTCTAAAAATATGGCACTTAAAATAGTGTTTTCCATTTTTGAAGTAAAAATACTTAAGAATACATATGGATATAATGTATAGGAAGATAAAACAGTGAGAATATAATTTTTATCTGTTTAAGTATCCTTTGGTTTTTCTTTTGAACAGAAGGAGAGATTTGGGTTCACAATGAGATAGATGTAAGTTCAATATGAATACATAGAAAATGATTACAAACAGTGTCTGATATTCAATAAATATTTGTTGAAGAAATAGATGATTAAATGGAAGATGGAATACTGTATTGATTGACCAGATAGATCCATCTGAAATAGCATTAAAAGGACAAGAGTAATTGCTATTGGCTCCATAGCATGTCTTTAAATATTAACAAATAAAATGCCCAAGTTATTTTCTGAGGCAATAAGACGTAAGATAAATTTTCTCATTTAAGCATAAATTCATTAAACTGCTTTTCTTATTTTCCATGTGCACCTTTATGCCTAAACCACATGTACTCACTTCATAAATAATTAAATCAATTTCATACTGCTTGCCAACTATTTTCAAGTAAATTTTAACCCAAAATTATTCAGTTATGTATTAAGAATAATCTCTATTTTACTTTCCATGAATAAAATGTAACATTCTTTTGTTCTTTTAACCTTTAATGTTACTCTAAGGTACTCAGTTTCAGATAATTTCAATCTAGCTTGCACTCATATTCAAACTAATCCAAAATTTATATCATTATTACTTCATAGGCCTTATATCTATTCATGTTATATCTATTCCTGGGTTGCTCACTATAAAGATAATTTACACAAAATATCTAAAACAATATTAGATTTAGTCAATCAAAAGGTAATTTTTAGTCAGAACAAGGTATTTGCTCTGTTTTCTCATAAGGTTCTTCTTTGATCTCATTAACTCTATTTCTTCCTTTATATTTTAAAACATTTTTTGCAATTTTTATTCTAAAGCCCCCTTTAGATTGCTTTATTATCTATAATTTATGAGGCATTAGCCTTGTGGTGTTTTTAAAAATTTAATTTAACTAGCTCTTCTCATTGGTGGGGGGATGGTAGAGAGAAGACTCTGACAAAATATTTGTCTATTTGGTGGATAGACTTTTCAGATGCCCCCTCTCCTGCTAACTTTAATAAAGCAATCTGCTAGGTTGAAAGGTCCATGTGGCAAGGAACTGAGGGCTACCTCTGGCCATCAGTCAGTGAGTAACTGAAGCCCTCAGTTCATTAGGCTTGAAAACTACACTGCCAAGAAACAAGTGAGTGAGTTTTAAAGCAGATCCTTTCCTAGTGGAGCTTTAAAATTAAACAGCTTATGCGATACACTAAATGAGAATCCAGCTAAAGTATAACCAAATTTCTGATTCAGAGTAGTTGTAAGAAAAACAAAATTTGTGTTGTATTAAGCTTCTAAGTTTTTTGACATTTTGTTATGCAACAATAGATCATAAATAAATATATACCTATCTTGGAAGGATTTTCTTTTATTGACTAAGCCTAAGAGAATTAAGTTGGCAGTTACCCCTACCTCATTCCATAACCTGAAGTATGTTTTTACATTCATTTGGATTCTATAGTTTCTGTTGTTCCCCTGATATTTATGTCATATTTTAATCAGGCTGTTTTTAAGATTTTCTCTTTATTTGAGCAGAAAGATTATGAAGGGCCAAGGCATGATTTTGTTTGTATTTATCCAACTTGAAGTCACTGATTTTACTGAATTGGTAGATTAAAGTCTTCCTTCACATTTTAAAAACTAAGACTTTTTAATTCCAATATTTATCTGTTCGATTATCTCCTCTGGGAAGCTAATAATATTAATTTTATATTTTTAAGTGTGCTCCATATGTCTCTGCACTTCATTCTGTTAGGTTTTCTTTTTTAAATTATTTGATTTCTGTGTTTCACTTTAGATATTTTCTATTAAACTCTTGAATTTAAAATCATACAATAATTCTATACAATAATGCAATAAACCCATACAATAATTTTGAAATATTATGCTTTACAACTTATGACTCTCCATTGGTTTTTATAAAGGCTATAATTGTCTTTTGAAATACTATAAATTTTATCTATTGTCTCTGTTATTTTCTTTAATATATTACTCTTCGCATTATGAATTCTTTGTTGTCTAACTCAAATATTAAATTCGTCACTGAGTCTACTTCTATTTATTGCTTTTCTTTTTTACCAATCATTTTTCCTTGCCTTTTTCATATCTGATATATATTTTAAATTTTATGCTGAAAATTATTAATTGAAATTTTAAATACTCTATTATATAACTTTTCTCTAGAAATGCTTCATTTTGCTCTGGCAGTTAAATTTTTCATAAGTGATTTTTTATCATGTCGGATTTTATGTTTAGGCTTTTTTAGAAAGGTTTCTTTCAATTATTGTCTTAGTCCTAAACAAGTGTGCTCTCCTTTCTGCTGGATGTGCCTGTTTTGAGGTTAATGGAATGCACAGATGATCATCAGTATCTTCCACTCAGGGTAGGTCAGTATTCCAGTGTCTCTACAATTCTCTGTTGTCTTTTATGTTCTATTCTCTTTTAATCTCTGTTCTCTTTAAAGTTAATCTTTGTTCTCTGCATGCGCATCTTTAGGATTCATCTAAGATTGCAAGAGGATGTTGAAGAGATTTTGTTATTTCTTCTTTGTGATCTACTTCTTGAAATCTTTTCCCCCAATCTGAATTGTGTAATATCTAATAGAACACATGAAACTCTATTATCTGTTTCATGTTTTCTTTAGACTGTACTATTCTTTGTGGATGCTATTTTTCTGAACCACGATTTCCAAACTCTCTCAGAGGAGAAAACTTTTTATGTTTGGCTCGTTCCATGTGTTTCTCTCCTCTCAAGAAAAATACTAAGGTTTTGTAGACCCATGCAAGACTGCAGCTCTGAGTACTCTAGGATTCAGTATCCTGGACAGGAATCTGATTTTTCTGAGAGATGTTACAGCAGAAGTAGTTCTGAAATTACCCTCAAGCAGTCTTGAAATTACCTTCTAACAGGTTGGATTTAACTTGAGCAGACTTTCTGAGACAGCTTTATTAATTCCTAGAAATGTATTCTGAAGTCTTTGAGAGAGAATTGAGATTCTGTGATATGAAAATTAGGATGGTGATCAAATGCAATATGAGATGTTGTTACTAAAGTGAGTTTCCTTACAACAAAGTCCTACAATTGTAACATTATAATTTGTAATACTATAAATAATAAAGTATAAAATAATTAAAATCTTTAAAGTATATTTAGCTTCAGTGTATATTTGGGCATGCATCTCATGTCATAGTCAACGGACTAACCTCAGATGCAGCATAGGAAAAGCAAATCCTTAAGAACCACAGCTATTTTACACAGAGGTTATTACACTCCCACCAACAGTGTAGAAGCGTTTCCTTTTTCTGCATCCTCTCCAGCATCTGATGTTTTTTGAATTATTGATGATGGCCATCCTGATTGAAGTTAGGTGGTATTTCAATGTGGTTTTAATTTGCATGTCTTTGATGATTAGTGAGGCTGAGCATTTTCTCATGCAGCTATTGGCTGCTTGTATGTCTTCTTTTGAGAGGTGTCTATTCATATCTTTTGCCCACTTTTTAATAGGACTTGTTTTTTTGTTTTTCTTTTCAGCACATTTGAGTTCCTTGTACATTCTAGTTAACTGGATTTTGTCAGTGGAACCTCTGTGAAGACTGTGGCGATTCATAAAAGATTTAAAAATTTATCTTCCATATGACCCAGCAATCCCCCTTCTGGGAACATACCTGGAGGAACTGAAATCACACTATTAAAAAGATACCTGCACATGCATGTTTATTGCAGCATTATTCACAACAGCAAAAACATGGGACCAACTGTGCTGCCCATAAAAAGTAGACTGGATTTAAAAAATGTGGTACATATACACAATGGAACATTTACACAGTCATAAAGAAGGACAAATTTATGAACTTCACGCAACTTGGATGGATTTAGCATCTATAATACTCAGTGATCTATCACAGAAACAAAGAACTGAGTGCCACATGTTCTCACTTATAAGTGGACCCTGAACAGTTATCATAATTCTATAGAAAAAGGAATTGGCAGTAGTGGGACTCTGCCAGGGGAGGAAGGAGGGCACACTTCATCAATAAGGGTACCTGATCTCAAACCAGGTGAAGTGGGGACCAAAGTAAGGCCCAAACTTTACCTGTACAAGGACTGTTTGTATATCCAATCCTGAATTGTACCCCCCATTTAAAATACAATAATAAAATAAAATAAAATAAAAGGAACCATTGCTAACTGAGATTGTGCCTGCCAAACTCAGAGATTAATATATAGGATAACATGACTTAGATTCTTTAAAAATAACCAAGTTTGTGTTAGGTTGATATCAAACCAAAAATGTGAAGCCAGAAAAAGTTTAATTTCCTAGGAGGACCTAAAAATACAAAACAAGCAGAAACAAACAAAACACAACTACCACAATAATACAAACTAGAGAGGCAACACGTATCAATCAGTAGTAAGAAGCAAAAGTTTTTTATTTGTTCCTAACACAGAGGATGACAATCCTTTGCATGTGCTGGGAATAGCCAGTTAGGGGCTTTCACTGGAAGGTAGAGCAATAGCTGATTTCTTCAGGAGTCACACTTATCTTCAAAAAAAAAAAAAAGTGATTGTGATGTCACCTGGAAACATTTACAGCACAGAAACCAAGAAGATATGTGAAACTTGGCAGAATACTAACAGCTATGAAACGCTACAGGAAACATCTACTTAGAAGCAAAGGGGGACTCATTTTTTATCAACTCAACTGTTGGAGACCTGATCATGGGTCAAGTAAACAAGACAAATAATAATCACAATAAATACTCTTTAGCCAATTGTAGCATAATTAGAAATACATATTTTTTCTCATTTCCTTGCAAAACTCGCAAAACCCTTGAAATTTCTGGATTGATAGAAGTGTCTTTTTAAAACTTTATAATGAGTCCTTTTGATCACACCTGAGTTTCCACTAATGTGGTGATTTAATGTAGAGCCCCAGTAACCCCAAAATGGAATAATCACCAAAAGGACCAAGTTATTAGAAGATTGGAACTTTTAGCCTCATCTACCACCAACCAAACTCTTCAACAATGAGATTTGATAAGCTTTCAGATTGGTGAATGCTTCCAAATGCTTAAGGGTGGCACATCCCAATCCCTGGGAACATAAACTCCTACTTTTACCACCCTACATTTGACCATTTTTGTGTACCTTTTCTTCTGGCTATTTTTCTGTATCCTTTATAATAAACCATTACACATAAGTAAAGTGTTTCTCTAAGTTCAGTGAGCCATTCTAGCAAATTATCAAACCTAAGGAAAAGGCTATAGGGACCCTCAATTTGTAAACGATTAGAAAAAAGTATGGAAGGCCTAGACCTGTGATTGGCCTTGAAGTCAGGGCCGTTTTGTGGGACTAAACCTTTAACTGTGTAATCTGACCCTAAATCCAGGTAGAGTATCAGAACTGAATTTGAAGACACACAGCTTGTGTCAGAGAAGGGTCAGTTTGGAAAAAATACCCTTACATCTGGTGTCAGAATTGTTTTATGTAAGTGTAGAGAAACAATGTTCTCCAGAACGTCATTTGTTATTCCAATATATTAAGTTGATGAGGCACCTGGAAAGTACCAGTTCCATCATGATTGCTGAAAGAACTCCTTAAAGTACTGTATTTTGTATTCTTATCAAATTCTCAAATATTACAACAGAAACAACTGAAGGTTATTCCAGTAGGACATAAGAGGGTAGTTATAGATTATAAACAGAGATTATTAAATTAATATAAATTAAATTTTAAATAAATTTAACTCTCACAAATATGGAGAGTTAAATAAGAACTACATATAGCGTGTACTTTTTGAGAAAAAAAACTCCAAAGCATAAATTCGCTTGCTTTGCTTCATATGACACATCAGATATGAAAAAGAGGAACATTTAGGACATAGTTTACAAGGTGCTAGTGCCATTTATTTTGAAACAGAATCACTGAGACCAGTGCAAAGTCTAATAAAAATGACTGTCAATTCATTTGGAAGTAAATTAAACATTTATAGAATATTTAAACATTCACAAACACCAGCCTCCTAAACACTTAGACTGCTAGTACTCTGTATCTATCTTTAAAAATATAAAGAGCTGAGTCAACTCTGTGGGGATTTAAAATTATGGCTCCAGGGAGTCTGAGTATTTTGAACATGGAACAAAAGGTAGTACTAGACTCATTTATAAAATAAAGTTCTCTGCTACTCTATAGTGTTTATTTGTATTGAATGTTCTTTGAATCTTGATGATTAATTAAAAATGTATTTATTAAAGAAGAAAAATAGAGATTCTAGTTTTCCACAATGAAAAGAATCATAAATATAGTACATTAAAATCTAAGTGTTTTACTTGAATTATTCAGTTCTCTAAAACTATCTTGATTATGTTTTTCTTTTTCTCTGCATCAGTATTGTTACTATCACATGTTTAATTCCTTCCAGGAAGGAGTTATATAAACCTTCAGTTTTGAGTATTACCCACAAAATATGTATCAAGTAGTAAGCAGATTAGTTGTTCCTTTACAGTGTTATATAGCAACTTAAAGTATCTTCCTTTTTCTTCACATTATTAAGCTGACATGGTTTGTCATTGTCACAATCCAAAAACAGTGCCAGCTAGGATTGTTTAATATGCCACGAAGTAAAGAAAAATAAACGTGCCTGTTACAGGCCCTGGATGTGAAATATTAAATGCCAAAGACTCTTCAACAGGATTTCAAAAGGTATAGCTTAAGAGAGTTAATTAAAAGAGTTTTGGAAATGTTTCAATCCTACTCTTATTTGCCTTCTCAGAAACATTTGACACAGGGAATCAATCACACATTGCCTTTGTGAAACAGTTGCTTATGAGTTTTGTAAAACCAGTGTCCTTTGATAGATCTCTCTCCTTGACCTGACTCCTGAATGCTAGAGTCTCTCAAGGCTTGGTCCCAAGCCCTCTTTCCTTAATTCTCTGCACTCTCTCCTTGGGCTCTTTACTTGGCTTTTTATACTAGCTAGAGTCTAAAACTTAAAATGGAAGAAAGTGCTAAAGCCATTGAGACTGAAGGAAAGGCTTACAAAATTATCAGTTGTTGAGTACTAGATGTTAAAAGAAGTTTGATCTCATAGAAGTAAAAAGTAGAACAGAGGCTGGAAAGGGTAGTTGAAGGGAAGGATAGGAAAATATTTGTTGAAGGACACAAAAATTACAGTTAGATAGGGGGAATACATTCCAGTGCTCCTTACCACTGTAAGATTCATATAGTTAACAATAATATACTATATTATATAGTCTCAAGTAGCCAGGAGGATATTAAATATTCCCAACACAAATAAATGATAAATGTTTGAGTGATGAATATGTTAATTGCCCTGGTTTAATAACTATAATTATATGTATTGAAACATCACTGTGTACCTGAGGAATATGTACAATTTTTGTCAATTTTAACATAAGTAAATCAAAAGAAAAACACCAACTGTATTCCAAATTTCTCAAATATAAATTCAAGTTCAGACCTCTTCTCTTAGCTCCAGTCATTTATTTATCTCCCAAGTTAATAATTCTTTTTAGATTCCCCTCACAATTACCTAAGATTGATCATATCTCCTCAAAACTGAACATACTCTAGGTTTTCTTCATCTCAGTAAGTAACCATCCACACCCACTACCTGGAAGTCATCAAAAAACTATCCTAGAATTTGAAAGTCATTGTTAACAATTTTGATCCTCCCATTCCAATACTCAATTAAGAAGTATTAGCCGGGCTCGGTGGCTCAGCCTGTAATCCCGCGCCTTTGGGAGGCTGAGGTGAGTGGATTGCCTGAGCCCGCGGGTTCGAGACCCGCCTGGGCAAGCGAGACCTCATCTCTACAATAAATCAAAAAATCAGTCGGGCG
>CAUYQG010283976.1:0-12474 GCA_963574415.1 Tarsius wallacei | reverse complement strand
AGAAGAAAAACATCTGAAGGTATGAAACACACTAGTAAAAGTATTCAGCAAAAATTAGAATAATATTGTGATTGTGGTATGCAAACCATCTATGTCAGAGAGGGAGCAAGATGATGAATATACCGGTGAGGGTGTGAGAGTTTCTGCATGGGTGAGTGTCCTTCAGGGCAAATCTGCATACATGGGTGTGTGTAAGTGGGTGGATGAAGGGAGACATGGGATCAAGCACAAGGAGCTACCCTGCAGAGGAGGCTGCAACTTACTGCTGCTCTGAAATGACATTCTCAGGGCATCTCTCAGGACAGGGCAGCAGAGATAAGATGCCCCTCAGCACTTGGCACCAGGGCCACACAATCACCTGTGGCAGCAGACCAGGCACTGGGAGCAGGCACCTGGAGAAAGCGAAGGGAGGAAATCTGGAGCTGACCACCACTGAAGAAGAAGACATGGACCAGTGCCATTTTCTCTGTCCTGGGATGGCAGATACTTGCTTTAGTCCATCAACTCTGAGCAAACTCCATCCTGAGACTGAAGGGTGATCTCTGCATCCCTCTGGAATTGACAATCGTTAGCTCAGGGAGGATACTTCAAGAGCAGGATATCAGACAGCAAGATGCCCCATCCCCACGCTGGACCAAACACAGACACGTGGGACCCAAGTGGGAGACCTAGCAATAGCAGCAGCGGATGTGTGGGGTGAGTGCTGATCTGCTCAACTCCCTCTTCCCCCAGCAAGCCATGGGGCATCTGGCCCATGTTGAGAACAGCCCAATCAGCCTGTGTTGAGAGCAGAAGGGAAAGTTTACATTTAGTAATATTTAACTGAACAAGTTCAGATTGATACAGATTCGCATATCAAAATATCTTTGTCTTTTTTGTACCATTATTGATCTATAGGCTTTCTAATCTGATATAAGTATAGCAATTCCTGCTCTTTATTTTGGTTTCCATTTGCATGGACTATCGTTTTCCATTCCTCCACTTTCAGACTATATTTGTCTTCATAGGTAAAGTAAGTTTCTTGTAAGCAGCATATACTTGGTCTGCTTTTAAAAAATCAATTCAGCAACTTTGTCTTTTAATTGGATGTATTAAACTGTTTATATCCAAGGTGATTTTTGATAGATGAAGACTTCTTTCTGCCATTTTGCTACTTGTATTAGGGTTGTTTTGTAGATCCTTTCTTTCTTTTTTCTTCAAAGCCCACTCCCGATCACAGCAAGAGCCAAAAGAGGTACTGCTTGAGACATGCCAGTTAAAAAAAAAAAAGAATAGGAACCTGAAATTTCAAAAATGGCCACAAAAGAGAGCTCTTTTTTACCACACTCTTTCCATACATTCATTCTGTCAATGTCCTCTGGCTTGATTTGCCCCTTTTTCTTCTTCTTTTTTCTTTTCTTTTTTTTTGTGCCGGGTTATTTTTGAAAGCAAGTGTATCTTCTTTTTTTGTTTGTTTTGCTTTTTTGTTTGTTTGCTTGCCTGTTTGCCTTTCTTCTCCTTCTTTCGCTTCATCTTCCTTTCTTCTTCTGTTTTTCTTTCTCCATTCTTTTCCTTTCTCTTACCTCATTTTCGTTTCAGGGGTATACATACATTCCCACTGCATGGACATATTGTAAGGTAGTGGGAAGTGGGTTCCAGGAGACCCACACCACAGTCAGCAGATACTGCAATCTAAGGTAACTTCTGAACCATAGCTCCCCTTATTAAACCCTAATCAAATCTCAAAACTGAAAAAAAAGACCCCAAGTTTGGCCTCAAAATTGAAGAAGTCCTGAGGCTCCACCTAAGGAAGAATAACGGGTTGAGCAAACAGAAATGAAAACTCTTCTCCCCCTCTCACTGAGCAATGGAATTAAATAAGGGGGGAAAGGGGGTAGGAAAAAAATCTATCAGAAATGAAGAAGAATCAATGGAAGAACACAGGTACTCCCAGACCCCTGGAAAGACAGTGCCTGAGAATACAAACTTTGGAAGTCAAACCATGAAGAGTCCCCAGAACAACGGGTCTCAAACCACAAATCTAAGTAACAAGGTATTGATGGGAAAAAAATGAACAATTATAGAAAGACAAGAAGAAAGACTAAAAGAGCTAATAATTGAGATGATTGCAATAAAGAATACACTAAACAAAATAAATGGAAAACTGACAAGCATGGAAAGCAGCATTAACTAAGCAGAAGAAAGACTCTCAGAGCTTGAAGACCAAAATATGAAACTAACCCAATTGGTTAAAATCATAGAAAGGAAGCTTAAAATGACAAAAAAAGCTTCTAAGAGATGTGTGATTATAGTAAGAGACCAAACTTATGCCTAATCTGCATTCCTGAAACAGAAAAGGAGAAAGAGAGCACCCTGGAACAAACATTCCACGAGGTCATCCCAGAAACTTTTCATGTCTCATCTACCTTGACATTTTCCTAACCAGAGAAGTGAAGGACCTTTACAATGAAAACTACAAAACACTGCTCAATGAGATTCAAGAAGACACAAACAAATGGAAAAATATTCCATACACATGGACTGGAAGAATCAACATTGTTAAGATGACCATCCTACCAAAGGCAATATAAAGATTCAACACTATACCCATTACATTACAAATATCATTCTTCTAAGACCTGAAAATGACAATACAGAAATTCATATGGAAACATAAACGATCACGAATAGACAAAACAATTCTTAGCAAAAGAAACAAAGCAGGAGGTATCACATTTCCAGACTTTCAACTTTATTAAAAGGCTGCAATAATCAAAACAACCTGTTACTTAAACAAAAAAAGGCATATAGACCTATGAAACAAGACAGAGATTCCAGAAGCAAAACTTTAATTTCTCAACCAACTCATCTTTGACAAAGCTTCTACCAACAACCACTGAGGAGAGGAGAACATATTCAGTAAATGGTGCTGGGAAAATTGGCTGACCACATGCAGAATTGAAACAGGACCCCTACCTATCACTATACACAAAAATCAACTAAAATGCATCAAAGACCTACAACCTCAAACTATAAGAATCTTAGAAAACACAGGATACACCCTAATGGAAATTGGGAGAGGCAACCAATTCCTGATGAAAACCCCATAAACCCTTGCCATAAGAGATAAGATAGAGAAGTGGGAAACTGAAAAGCTTCTGCAAAGCAAAAGAAACCATCAAGAAAGTGAGGAGACAACCCACAGAATGGTAAAAAATATTTACCAATAGTACATCTGACAAAGGCCTAACATCTTGATCTACAAGGAACTCAAACGTGATGAAAGAGGGAGGAAGTCCCATTAAAAAGTGGGCAAAAGATATGAATAGACACTTCTCCAAAAAAGACATATTAGCAGCCAACAGATGAGTGAAAAAATGCTCAGCCTCACAAATCATCAAAAAAATGCAAATGAAAACCATACCAAGTTACCACCTAACTCTAGTCAGGATGGTCATCATAGTAACTAAAAAACAACAAACGCTGGCGAGGATGTGAAGTAAAGGGAATGCTTTTACACTGTTGGTGGGAGTGTAAATTAGTACAACCTGTGGAAAACAGTGTGGCAATTACTAAAAGATCTAAAAATCAACCTTCCATATGATCCAGCAATCTCCTTTCTGGGAATATATATGGAGGAACTAAAAATCATTCTACAAAAACGATACCTGCACATGCATGTCTATTGCAGCATTATTCACAATAGCAAAAACATGGAACCCACCATGTTGCCTATTGAAAGTGGACTGGATAAAAAAAATGTGGTACTTATACACGGTAGAATATTATGCAGTCATAAAAAAGGACAAAATTATGGACATCGCAGCAACTTAGATGGATTTAGAGTCTATAATACACAGTTGTCTATCACAGAAACAAAAAAACTGAGTACCACATGTTCTCACTCATAAGGAGACCTTGAACATTAAACATAATATTATAAGAAAGAGATTGGCAGTAGGAAGACACCAGGGCAGGGTCATAAAATCAATTAGGGTTCATGATCTCAAACCAGGAGAAGTGGGGACCAGAGGGAGGCCCAGACTTTACCTGTATGGTGACCATTTACCTACCTAATCCTGAATTGTATCCCACATCTTACAAAGACATACACAAAACTATGTCTTTATTATTGAAATAAAAAGATAAAACTGTTCAAGACGATAATAACTGCACTTGGTTAAGATATAGGCAATACAAAAAGATTGCAATTGACACCTGAGAAATACAAAATATGGAAGGAGAATGTTATTAAAGTGTTAAGGTTATTTCTGATTATTTTCTTTTCTTTGCAATCATAGATATATTGGTATTAGTTTTAAATAACCTGATATAATTTAAAGATGTTTGTGTAAACCTCATGGCTACAACAAAACAAAATCTATCATAGATACAGTAAAAATAAATAGCACAGAATTAAAGTATAGTACAAGAGAAAAACACTTAACCACAAAGGAAAACACTAAGCAAAGAAAAAATAAAGAAAGGATCTACAAAACAACCCTAATACAAGTAGCAAAATGGCAGAAAGAAGTCTTCATCTATCAAAAATCACCTTGGATATAAACAGTTTAATACATCCAATTAAAAGACAAAGTTGCTTAATTGATTTTTTAAAAGCAGACCAAGTATATGCGGCTTACAAGAAACTTACTTTACCTATGAAGACAAATATAGTCTGAAAGTGGAGGAATGGAAAACGATAGTCCATGCAAATGGAAACCAAAATAAAGAACAGGAATTGCTATACTTATATCAGATTAGAAAGCCTATAGATCAATAATGGTTCAAAAAAGACAAAGATATTTTGATATGCGAATCTGTATCAATCTGAACTTGTTCAGTAAAATATTACTAAATATAGATATTTCAAGCAAGAAATAACTAATACAAAAAATAAGTGCTTTCAGAACTGATGTAAGGGTTGGGAGAACAAAGGTCAAGGAAAAATGCCAACTGAATCTAGCCAAGAGACCGCATGTATAGAAAAATGCCACTAATGACCTCAGGGTCTTCAGTTCTGGTGCAGGTTTTTCATAGGAGAAATTCTAGAATCTGATTCAGACCTCATCTCTAATCTATCCAATTGTCTGCCCATAGCTTACAGAGAAGAATAAAGATGTTTTTTTCTCTTACACCTTAAAATCTCGCATGAGTCCCTGTTACTGTTAAAACCTATCCCAGAATTACTCTGCCAAGTGATCAGGAAAATGCAATGTAGTTGCCATGATAATCAAAAGATTAAACATGATAAACTATCAGACAAATTTGTACTGTCCACACCTTTGTTAACTCATCATTCATAAACATTCTTTTATCCTTATTTAAATTTCAAATAGTGACAACAAAAACGTCATGTTCCATCAAACTAACTTTGAAAGACATTTACTCTCTGTACCCATCTCTGGAAGATGCTCATTCCTCTTCTAGATCAATCACATTTCCCTTGACATCCTACAACCCAACAACAATATTTCAGGGTCAAGCTTATGTAAAATAATAGAAGAGGAAATAGGAAATAAGACACTGTAGTACAAATATATGGATAACCAATCAGGCAAGAAAATAAGCATTTCTTCAGTAGTGCCCGTTACTGCAACTGGTCATAAGAGAAGTTGCAATTTACCCTTTCCAAACCCATTCAAGATTCTGATCTTGGTGTAGTGACTCAAGACTAATTTTGAAGTGCCTGGGCATACATATCCCTGCCTGTATTGAGTTGTTGCAGGCTCTCTTAACATTTTATAATCAGGGATACTTGTAAAGATTTGTTCCATAGGAATATTGTATGATTGCAAGTTTTGGGCTTCTGATGGTTCCTCCACTCAATACTGGTGTTGAGAATAGTACCCTATAGATAGTTTTGCAGCCCTTCTTCCCTCTCCCTCCTTCACCCTATAAACAGTGCCCAGTGTATGTTGCTCCCATTCTTGTAATTATTATTGTTATTATTTTACCATTGCATTTATGAATAAGCCACAAAAATTCTCTTGATACCAAGATATATTTCTCCTTAACCCTTTGTATAGCATGGTCCTAATTTCTCTTGTAGAATCAAGGTCAATCACTCTAGACCTACAGTAACTCCCTTAGTCTCCTCCTCTTTTCAGTAGCATAAGGAGCCCCAAGTGGCTGAAGGACAGTCCTATTCTTGTTCAATAGAAAAGTGCCCATGGTTTCAGGAGAACAAGGGGCTGTGAATATAGAAAAATGTCACTTATGACCTCAGGACCTTCAGTACTGGAGCAAGTTTTTCAGAGCAGAAATTCTAGAGTCTTATTCTCGACTTATCGCCAATCTACCCAACCTACATTCTTTTATCCTTATTTAACTCTTTAAAAAATTTATTTTATTTATTTATTTATTTGAGAAAGCAGGATTTATTGAGAAAACAGAAAGGCTCCCATAGTGGGCGGGAACCTGAAGGGGTTGTCCTCTTATTTAACTTTTAATGCCAACAACAGCTTTATGTTTCTTGAGAATTATAGCACTTAAATCAACAAAGCACAAAACTAAGTAGATAAGAACAGAATCAATTTTGAGTGGCCTATTTAAGGGGAAAAAAGAACCACTCCCATTTTCCTCCCTTTGGTTCACAGGATATCTATTCTAGCAATATGAGAAAAGTCAACATATACCAGTCACTGCTAAAGAACTTTATTATATCCTACAAAACAGTACCGTGACTTCATGAGTAGGTATTTGAGATTTCAATAGGCCTTTCAACTAAAAATGCGTGACAAGACCAGAACCACTCCTCCTGTTATAAAATGAGTGTATTGATAAAAAACAATGTTGCCTGATGCCATGATAGTAATTAAGATGTCGAGAAAGTCCATAGAAGAAGGCAGAAGTTTTGCAAGCGTAGAAGGCAAATCTATATACAGAGTAAGTGTCAGCCTCAATGGGTACAAATTCTTGCTCCTCCCATGGTAGAAGTAGTATACTACAAGCCACTGGCTACCTGTAAACTGACTTATACCCTCAGAAGAGTTTGCCCTGTTGACAGCTCAGAGCTGTTACACTGCACTCAGCTGCGGTGAGCATCAGATCAGTCTTGGTTAGGGAAGCTTAAGTGTCAAGCCCCATGTATAATTCTTTCTCATGTCACCATCACCATTTGTGTCCTTCTAAGTCTCTGTTCACTGACAATGAAACTGTATAGATTGGTTCCTCTGATCTTGTCTCTTCTGAGTAAAGTGAATGACCAGTCACACTGTTCAAGTTCTTCCCATTAGAAGATTTCCCATCTCATTGTCCTTTATGGCCATATCTCAGTGGCAAGATGATATTGCAGAAGTCCTCTTCTGACTAGTATCAGTGTATTATGAAGAAATATCAATGATCTCAGTCCATTTTTCTGTTTATCCACCAGTCTGAAATAGGAGACTCCCCTTGAGGCCATAGCTGATGATATAGGAGAGTTAGCAATGCAGTATGGTTAAGTGTCCTAACTCCTACTTTCCAAGGGTTCTTACCCATATAATTAAGCAGCTTTTGGTGGGGGAAGGGTAGAGAGAATTACAAGCAAAAATTATTGCATGGGTAACCCAAGAATATTTGTCAACAAGATATATTTATTTGATGCATTTTTAGATACAAAGACGAGAAAGAATTGCCTATTCATTGCTCATCTCATAGTCACTTCCACTAATTCATCCTTGACAGTCAGTATCATGGAGAATATAGATGTACCTGATTTGCTTGTCTCAATTGAGGATGGATTAAAAGAAGTGGTAATATTACCTCAGTATGATTACCCAGACTAATCCTTTTCATAAATAAATTAGGTCATGATCTCCCTTGCTTTTTGCCTACCTTTAATTTTGGTAGAAGAAAATGAAAAGATGCTTCATTTCTAGGAATTTCATAAAAGTATTAATGATCTGCTTCTCAAATTAACAAAAAATATGTGTGTAAAAAGTGCATACAAAATGCATATGTGTATATATTTTTATGTATGCATATACTGAAGGTACAGTATAAAATACATGTGGTACAACTTCCTATAAAATCAACAATTTAAAAAATATTTTATGACTTGTGCTGCTCTGGCCAGATGCTTAAGAATGTTTTGTCTATTTTTTGCTGCTATGGACAGTGTTGCAATAAATATCCTCTTTCAAGTGACTTTCTCTATGGGAGCTTTGGATTCTTCAGCATGAATTTTACTTCAGAATTGCTAGGTTAAGAGTTCATATCTGTTTTTAATATTACCTATATATTACTGAAATAGTTCTCAACAATATTGTAGCAATCAACAGTGTATAAGCAACATATATGAGTATTATGCATACGTCGTTAAGGATACATGATTTTTTCCACAATTAGATATTGCTTTTAGCATTGTGTCACCTGGTGAGTAAATTAGTGGTAAATCACTGAGTTTATAAAAGTCGCATTTTTTCTATTGATTCTGTTGGAGAGTGTGAGGTATCCTCTGGACATAGACTGTTTTCCCTTGTATCTGACTTCTTTCTCCCCCCCCCAACCCCCACCCCACACCCTCACCTTCAGGAACTAACCTCCGGGCAACGCCAGTCTCTAACGGATTTGCACTTATTTCCAGTAATGGGTCTTTGGATGCAGGCTTTCATGGGATGTATGTGACCAAGCTAATCTGAAGACAATGTAACCGTCGCTCTCAATTAATGTATTTTTAAACACTGTATGGGAATTTCAATACTTGCTTGATTATAAAACTGCTGTATTGTCCTGAGATGTGGATTCGTCACCAACCCGCTAATGTCACTGTTCTCCCTCAGGTCTTAATAAACAAATATTTCTCCCTGCTGGACCTCTGGGTAACTCTTTGGAAAATCAAGAAGGCTTTACATGCAAACCCTCTCAGATTTGAGATCGCCACATTACATTTGCCATAGTCAGCAGGATATTACAGAAAGCCCCTTTATGTAGTGGCCACGGAAGAGACTAAGGGGAAGGATGTCACTGGGGGCAATCTCAGAAGGAATGTCTCTCGGGGAAATCCCAGGGTGGACCACTGGTACAATGTGGCTTGAAGTGACTATCTTAGTCTGCTGGGGTTGCAGTAACACAAAGTACCACGGACTGGATGACCAGAGAAATTTATTCTCACATTTCTGGAGGCTAAGAGTCCAAAATCAAGGTGTCCACAGACTTAGTTCCTTTTGATGCTGTGAGGGTAAAACTGTCTCATGCACCTTCCCTGCTTCTGGAGTTTTGCTGGCAATCTTTGTTTTTCCTTAGCTTGTAGATGCATTACCCTTCTCTGCCACCATGTTTACCTAGTGTTCTTCCTGTATGCATGTCCGTGCTGAAATTTCCCTTCTTTATAAGGACACCAGTCATATCGGATTAAGGGCACAGTCTACCCCAGTATGACCTCATCTTAACTAATGACATTTTCAAATCACTCTGTTTCCAAATAAAGTCTCGTTAATTTTAGAGCTAATGGGGGTTAATATTTCAAAGTACAATTTTTTAATAGTAATCGTGTATTATTCCTTTTCTATATTACTAAATTTTATTTGCCAAACTTAATTGAGAATTATTTTAATCAAAATTTATGATGTATATTGGTCAGTAGATTTGGTGGTTTGTTATACTTTCTTTGTCTGAATTTAGGACCGGTAATGATGGAATCCTAAAATGAGTTGAGAAGTGTTTGCCTCTCTTATTTTTTTGAAGAGATGCATAGAATTTTTCATTTTTTCTCTTTTTCAAATGAATAATATTAGATCTATCTTTCCCTATCAATTCCATTCTGCTATTGAATTACTTTATTATTTCTATTACTACATATTCATTCTAACATTTCCATTTTAATATATTTTCTTTTTTGTTGTTATCACTTTTTTATTTTTTCCAATTGTTTCAAGAAGTTTTGTGATTGCATATTTGAGAAATTTCATAAGAGCTGCTAAATGTCTCAGTCAGACAATTCCATTGCCTATGCAACCTCATTGTAGGCATCTGTTAATTGTATCTTTCAGTCAAAATTGCCATTTTCATGTTTCTTCATTTGCTGAGTATTTTGGATTATGTCTTGGAATTTTGACTATTATGTGATAAGACTCTGGATTTGTTTAAACTCCATAAAAACGTTAACATTTGTAGTTTTGTAGTTATTATCTCTGCTAAGACAAAAGTTTAAGTTGTCAATTTCTACACATCTTCTGTAGGCTTTAGCTTCCATGTCAGTTCAGTTTTTAAAAGCTTTGCAATACCTCCATACTTTCTTGACTTGTCCCCTGTATACATTCAGTGGTCTATCTGGGACCTGCACAAAGACCTAGTCATTAGCTCAGTTCTCAAATTCTTTGGGGCTGCCGCTGCCACCGCCACCGCTGCCACCAGGGTCTGGGCACCTGCCGCCATTGCCGTCTGTGTCTGAGGTGATCCATTCCTTTGGACCTTGGAACACCTGCACGCAGGATCTGCTGAGATCCGCCACCAGTACTGCCGCTGTGACGTCCGGCTGAGCCTTGGATCTCCTCCTGTGTGACTTGGGGCCAGGCTTCCATTCCCGGCTTCTTTCTGGCTCTTTTCCCGATGGGGCATGCAGCTGAGATAAAGATCATCTGGAGCTGTAAGATAACACCACCTGCTGGTGACTCAAGGTAACAACACCAAAAGGGGAAACTGACCCTGTGAACAAACTTACCAGCCTGAAAAAACAGCCAGAAATCAGAGCTGAAAGCACATTGAACTTAAACGTAAAGTCTCAAAGTGTGCTTGATTGGTTCTGTTAGTTTACTAACTCAATTATATTCCTTTTGTTTTGGCCCTTTTTTTGGTTTGTTTGTTTTATTTTCTATTTTATTTTATTTTCTTTCTTTTTCCCTTTCTTCTCTCTGTAAACCATATCTTTATAGAGAGGAATGGCACACCAATAAGAAGACTGGTTAGCTTGTATGTTAGCATCAATGTATGTCTTAGTTTTTTTTTTTGTATTGGAATTGGTCAGTTTGTAGCCGTGGTCTACTGTTTTTATCTGTTTCAGTTTTTGTCTCTCTCTCCATTTGTTAGTACACCAGTCTGTTCTCCCCCTTACTCTTCTCTCTTTCCACCTCCCTCTTCCCCACACTCTCTGCTCCATTCTCTTCCCTCTGTTATCCTCATTTTATTTCAGGGAGTAAACCTACAACCCCACTGCACAGACAGATTCCAAGACAGTGGGAAGTTTATCCACTGTTTCAGATTATCCACACACCTGTCGGCAGATACCAGATGCCAGGACCTGCAGATAGATTTTGAATCACAGCTCCCCCCCATAAGTAAATCTAAAAAGTGTAAAAAGGGACCACCCCCAATCTACAGTGCAAGTCCAGAATCGAACAAAGTAAGAGGATATACATAAAGAAGAATAGGAGATTGAACAAACAGAAGTAAAAGCAACCCCTCCACTGCTGAATAACAGAATTAAAGAAGACAGTGACATGGAGGAAAGGAAAAAGTAGGGAGGAAAAAACAGCACAAATTAAGAAAGACCAAAAGAAGAATATAGGTCTCACACAGACCCCTGGGAGGCCAGACACTGAGAAAACAGACTTCGGAACACAAACAATGAAGAGCCCCCAGAATGACTGGTCACATGCAACAAACCCAGACATCAGACATTAATAGAGAGAATAATAAAAATTGAAGAGAGACAAGAAGAAAATAGGAAGGAACTGATGGCAGAAATAACAGCAGTAAAGAATACTGTGCGGAAATAAATAACAAACTAATAAGCTCGGATAGCAGAATTAGCCAAGCAGAAGAAAGAATTTCAGAGCTCAAAGACCAAAACACAGAACTAACCCAAACTGTCAAAAACATAGAAAAGAAGCTCAAAAAGACAGAACAAAACCTTCAAGAGATGAATGATCACTTCAGAGACCGAACCTAAGTGTAATTGGCCTTCCTGAGGCAGAGAGAGAAACAGAGGCCACACTGGAACATACATGCCATGAAATCATTCAAGGAAACTTCCCTCATCTAATCAGTGATGAAAAAATTCCACCACAAGAGATTCAGAGAACCCCTGCAAAACAACAAATGGACCAACTCCCAGCACGTAATAATCTGCCTAAACAAGGTAGGTATAAAAGAAAAAATCCTAAAGGCAGCAAGAGAAAAAGGTCAGACTACCTACTAGGGAAGACCAATTAGAACAGCAGCAAATTTATCTACAGAAACCCTTCAGGCTAGGAGATCTTGGAGCCCTATCTTCAAAGTTCTAAAAGATAAACAATTTCAACCGAGAATAACCTACCCAGCCAAGCTAAGCTTCATCAATGAGGGAGAATTGAAATCTTTCCCAGACATCCAATCCCTAAGAACCTACGCTGCTACCAGACCACCTCTACAAGAAACACTTAAGAAAGTATTGAACACAGAAGAAAAGGAAAAAAGAACAACAACGTTCCTCACAAAAGTACAGGCAAAAGATTAAAAACACTCATGAACTGACGTTAAAACCAAAAGAAAGACAACCCACAAACAGGAAGAACAACAACTCTGTAGGAACAT
>CAUYQG010283970.1:0-10796 GCA_963574415.1 Tarsius wallacei | reverse complement strand
TCATATTTAGGTCTCTGATCCATTTAGAGTTAATTTTTGTGTATGGGGATAGATAGGGGTCCTGTTTCAATCTTCTGCGTGTGGTCAGCCAGTTTTCCCAGCACCATTTACTGAATAGGTTCTCCTCTCCCCAGTGGCAGGGCTCTAGCCCAGTATTGAACAGCATGGTTATTGAGCCTTCATGAACATCAAATTCATTGACAAGTGTAATGAAAATGAAAAGTCCTGCTTCCTCACTCCAGAGATTCTGACCCAGAGTCTGGGATGGAACTTTGGAATCTGCCTTTTCTTGGGTATGTGCTGCTGGTTTTGTTCTGACAGTTGGGTTTCTACATAGTTTTGTGTCTTTATCCCAGTTCTATTAATCAACACTATTGTGTCTTGGTCTCTGCTTTAAACACTGTTTTCAATGTTGACTTCAGAATGCCTATGCAGAAAGGTATTAGTACAATAATCTCATTTGAAGGAGCCTTGAAACTGTTTGTACTTAGGCTTTTTATAAAATTGAGGAAACGTCAGTTGTCTATATCAAGAAACTGGAGACGAAGTTATTGGAGATTATTAGGAGACACCATTACGATCTATTTTGTTCTCATCAGTCTCTTCCCTGGGGACCAGACACCCACTCCTTAACTTGACTTGTGGGTAGAGTCCTTTTATCACAAACATCAGAACCCTTCCCTGCCAATTTAACAGGAATTTACTAGGAAGATATCAGAAGGCTCACAGAATGAACAAGAAGTCTACAGAACACGACTCATAAATGGGCAGGAAGCAGGGCAGATATAGGTGTCTGGGTGGCAGGAATTTCTCAGTAATTTTGCCTGGAGCCACCCTTGAAATGCATGTGCTCCAATCATTTTCAATGAAGACTCAAATCCCAGGATAAGAACATGTGGCCTGGCTTGGCCAGGGACGAGCTGGTTATCTTGAATAAAAAGTCTTGACAGAATGTGTCCATTAGGAAGGGTAGTGGGGGTGGAAATGGGGGTGCTAGGATAGATGCCTCACAGCCAAAAAACAATCAATGTCCACCAAACACAGTTGAGTGGGTGGAGTCTTGCTACCCTATGGTGCACTTCTGTGGCTTCTCAGAGTTCACTAGAAGTTAAGTTTTGTGAGACCTGGAATTGTTGTCTGTTTTGGTTTCTGCTGTATCTCATGTGCTTGGAATAGTGCCTGGCACATGGCAGGTTCTCCATGCCTACTTGTTGAGTGAATGAATAAATGATGACTAGAGAAGATATATGGCATGATGGTTAAGATATAGTCTCTGGAGTCAGGCTACCTGGGTTCAAAACCCAACATTATTACTCACTAGTAGTGTTTACCTTGGGTGGGTACTTGTTGTCTCTGTATGTATGTGCTTAGTGGCATTGCTAATAACAGATTCTGTCCTATGACATTTCATGGGATTTATGTAGTTAGGATGTACTTAGAGCAGTGTCTGTCATGATGGCCATTGTCTCGCCTATCTATTGCTATTTAACAAACTATTCCAAAACTTAGTGACTTAAGTCAACATCTTATTTATTTGCTCATGATTCTGCAATTTGGACGGAGCTCAGTGGGGACAACTCGTTCCTGCTCTCTATGATGTCTGCTCATACAGGAACGTCCATGATGGCTCCTTGGCTCTCATGTCTGGCATCTCTTCAAAGATGGGTTGACTGGCTGGAAGAGCTCCTCAGGAACTGTATATCTGGGACCTTGTTTCCTTCCATCAGCTGGGTTCTCAGTTCTGCCTCATGTAGCCTCAGGACAGCTTTTTTTCCAATGTGGCATCTCCATGAGTCCTGAGCTGCCATGTAGAACGTCTGGCTATCCTCCTCCCAAGACTGCAAACGTGGAAGCTTTTAGGCCTTCCTACAGCATGGGGTCTTAAGGCTTAGGCTGCATCCTATTGGTTTTTCACCTCGGCACTGTTGACATCTGGGGCCAGATAGTCTATTGTTATGGGGACTGTCCCGTGCCTCATAGAATGTTTAGCAACATCTGGCCTCTGTCCTAGTAAAGGAGGAACACTCCAACTCCCATTTGGGACAAACACAATTGTTTCCAAACATCGCCTATTATCCCCTGGGGAGCAAATTCTCCCCTGATTGAGAAACAGTGGATTAAAGCAAGTTGCAGGTCCAGCCCAGATTCAAGATCGAAGCATTCAAGGGCATAAATACTGGGAAACTGGTTCACTGAGGGCCATCGGGTAGAGGCTCCCACAACTGTGATTGCTTCTGAGCCTTGCTTGTCTAAGGAATCCTGCTCATGCATTGAGCCATCGCTCCCTCTTCCTCACTGCATCTCTGACTGTCTCCACTTGTCACTGACTGTGCTCTGCAGTGTCCATGTCTGTTTGCTGCTCTCGTCCTCCACTCCTGCACCAGCCAGTTTAGTGTTGGTTCTCTCCTTTCCTTCCCACCCCTGTAGGTCACTGAGCTGTCTCTAGTGCTCACGTTGTGTCACATACCAGGCTCTGGGAACAGGTAAGGCTAGTCTTGCAGCCTCTGAATTATGTTATCCTTTCTCATATCTACACATGTATGCAACTACTCTCTCCCTAAGAGCTCCTTCCCCCACCCCAGAGCTGACTCCTTTTTTTTTCTTTTCTAAATTACAGCTCAGGGCCTGCCTCTTCTAGGAAGCCTTCCTGGAAAGCACAGTCTCCAGCAGTCTCTTGAGGGCAGAAGTCATTTCATACTCATTTTCAGGTTTCTGATACAGTGTCTATTGCATGGAAAGTATTTCTTAGACCCATAAATAAATTATTTAAAAGCCAAAGGGGAAAAAGAAACAAAGGAAAGAGTTTAAAGTTTGAGGTGAGACTGGTGAGATGAGTCATGCCATTATCTGGGGAAGAGGCATCTGGACAGAAGGAACAGCGGTGCAGGGTCCCAAGTGGAGTTTGCTAAGGCTGGAGTGGCTGTAGTATGATTTAGGAAGAGTGGGAGACCTGAGTAGCCAGGGGTGCGAGGGAGGAGGAGGGTTGCAGGGGATGGGGCCTGGCAGGTAACAGAACAAAGCCATTTGACTGTGTACGGAGGTAAGGTTCCAGATCTGATTCTGAATGAGGTGAGAAGCCACTGTGGGAGGTTTTATGCAGAATGACTGACACTGACCCATGTCCTTGGAGGAGTGTTCTCTGTCTTCTATATTTAGAATAGACTATGGCGGGGCCAGGGAGGAAGCAGCAAGACCAGTAGAAAGCTGTTGCAATAATCTGGCAGGAGCCGATAACAGCCTTTCCTGGTGACCTGGAGGTGACTCTAAGAAAAGGAAAGGCATCAGGGATGACTCCATGGCCTAAGGCCTGGGTAGAGGGAAGGGAGAGCTGTTTTCTGCCAGGGGTGATGACTTAGGGATAGAAATCACAAGTTTAGTATTGATTGCTAAGTTTGAGATGCTCACTGGACATTCCACTGGCTACACAGTAGATGGTTGGTTCTATGGCTGTGACGTGCAGACATGGTAGGTTGTTGGCTATACGGCTATGATATGCACATACGGCAGACAGTTGGCTATACAGCTGT
The DNA here is from genome assembly GCA_963574415.1 of Tarsius wallacei. Taxonomy (NCBI): domain Eukaryota; kingdom Metazoa; phylum Chordata; class Mammalia; order Primates; family Tarsiidae; genus Tarsius; species Tarsius wallacei. The sequence continues at coordinate 7,269 of CAUYQG010283970.1, read as the reverse complement.
GACATGTACATGAGGTAGACAGTTGGCTCTATGGCTATGGTGTGCATACACAGTAGACAGTAGGCTATACAACTGCAATGTGCATACGTGGTAGATAGTTGGCTATATGGCTGTGACTTGCACATGCAATATGCAGTTGGTTATATGATTGTAATATGCATACACAGTTGACAATTGGCTATACAGCTGTGATGTGTACACGTGGTAGACAGTTGGCTATGTGGCTATGATATGCATACACAGTAGACAGCTGGCTATACAGCTGTGATGTGCATAAGCAGTAGACAGTTGGCTATACATCTGTGATGTGCAAGAAGGGCAGAGAAACTGAAGATATAAATACAGAAATTCTCTGTCACTTAAGCTAGGATTGACTTTTGTTATTGTAAAAACAACAAAATATAATGGTTTCATACAACAGAAGTTTTTTTTCTTATAATTCTACAGTCTAGGAAAGTTCCAGATCTTTAGCAAACTGTGACAAGACCTATTTCTGTAGAGAAGTGGAGATAAAAACCTGATTAAAGTGATTCAACAAAGTATGGGAGAAAGGGGACTTGGAATTAGAGACTTGTTATAAAGGGAGTCAAGCATTGGGGTTGCAGCTTAAGGAAGATGTAGGTTCAAGATATTTTGTTGTTTTTCAGTCTTTTTTTAAAAACAGGAAAATGACAGCATGTTTGCATGCTGATGGGAGTGATTCAGTAGAGGGGAAAAGATTGATGATGCAGGAAGGAGAAAGGAGAATTTCAAAATCCCAGTCCTAGTTAAGTAGAGAAAACACCTACTGGAATGAACGCTTGGCTTTGGGTAGGAACATGGGTGGCTCACCCACAAAAACAGTAAGCTAGCCTGCATGTATGAACAGATGCAAGTGGGTGATCAACACTCCTGGTTTGTGTGAGACAGAGGGTTTTCCTGAGTCATGGGGCTTTCAGTGCCCAAACTGGAACAGCCCTGCATAAACTGTTGTGGCCAGTCGCCCTAAGGTAAGGAAGTCTGGAGTGGGCGTTTATGGAAGTTATCTTTTGATGGCTTTGAGCATTGCTAAATGAGAAAATGGATACAACCTATTATTAAGATGGCATGGCAACTCATTTATGTAGCCCAGAACCTAGAGTTAAGCACCATGAGGGATATTACAACACATAAGTTGAGCTCCTGTTCTGGTGGAGCTCAAGCTAGTGAGAGAGAAAGGAGAGTGATGCACCTAAAGCAAGCCTCAGCGAGATGTGCACAATGAGTCTGTCACTGCAAGTCACCTAAGTCGTGTTTCACGTCCTACAGGTACCTGTTATCCTTTGGAGTAGACAGTAACAACAGTGAGAAGCATTCCCTGAAATTGTGTTGAGTTCTAGCAGCTATCCATCCATGAGCTCTCATCATTGTCATAATAACCTACTGAATAGGTACTGCTATCATCTTCATTTTATTACTGAGGAAAAGCATGCATAATGATTAAGCAATTGGCACCAGGTCATACAGCAAATGGTAGAAGAAGGTCTTAAGCCCTGGTTGACTCCACAGCCCAGGTTTTTAAGTACAACATTTCACTGCCTTCTAGAAATTACTATAATACATGGAAGTAAATTATGAATAGCAATGAAAATTGTCCTATAAATATAGAAAGGGAGGTGGTTTTTGTCTGTGACAATCAAAGAAGTCTTCATGAAGGAAGTGTCATTAACTGGAACTTGAAGGAGGTTAGACTTTCATTAGACTGAGGTGAGGAAGGACAGACTAGGCAAAGGAACCTCAGGGAGCACTAAAGTCCTCTTGTGTTATCTGCTGTCCTCATGGATCCCGGCCTCCATTGTCAGTTTGCCTTTCCTTCCTCTGCCTCCAGGAAAGATGTTGGGATTTCAAGAAGATGGAATCATGGAATGGAATGATGATTTTGACTTTCCTACATGCTCAGCTTATCTTCAGAGTTCTAGAATGGACAACAGAACTGCCGGTCTTCAGGGGAACGAATGAATGAATTTACTACTAAAATATATAAAGTCTAACATGCACACTGAAAAGTGTACACACAGGAGGTACTTTCATTAAGTGAACATACTTGTATAACCAGAATTCAGATGAAGAAACAGGGCAATGCCAGCACCCCCAGAGCCACCTTGAGCAGCTTTCTGTCCTCACCGCCCCCTTCCTCAACATGTTTAATGACTATCCTGACTTCTAAATGAAAATCACTTCTAAATGGAAAATTCATTATGCCTGTTTTGAACTTCATGTAAATAGAGTCCAACATATATATATATATTTTTTAACTCAGTATGATGTTTGTGAGATTCATTCATGTTGTTGGATATAGCTGTAGGCTTTTCATTCTCCCTGCTGTATGCTATTTCACTGCATGAATAGTCCAGAAAATTCTATTTATTAAGTAATTCTACTATTGATGTGTGTTTGGATAATTTCTAGTTTGGAGCAATTTCGGATAGTGCTACTATGAACATACTTACACATGCCTTTTGGAGATGTTAATTTCTTTTGAACAGTAACCTGCACATGAATTTACAGGTATGCCACGTTTTTTTTAGAGCTTTCATGTTCTAGCACCTTGCTGGGGTTCCAGCCCCACCTAGCATGTGCAGGTAAGGATACAGGGTCAAAATGGTCCCTGTCAGTGCTCCTTCTTGTGGTAGAGTTTCTCACCAGATCACACAGTTCCCTGCGTAGCCCGGCCTGCAGTGTGTACTACTGAGATAAAAATCAAGTATTGCAAGTAGGCTGTTCAGCAAAGAAGTCAGCCCTACCTTCTTCCCTAGTGGCTTTGATCCAAAGCTGTGAACACAGCCAATTCTCATTCCTTCTGAGTAACTTTAAAACTGTAAAGTCCTTGTAGTTAACTGTTCCTGACCAAGAGTGTTTTGTTTGCCACCCTGTCTATGATGTGCTGCATGAGATAGACACTCAGTATTTACTTGTTGATTGACTGGTTTGATTTCTGATGGTTTACAGAGACATCCTTGTACTTTTTCATAGGACAAATTTTCTCTACTGTTCAGTGTGGTAGCTCTTAGCCTTGTGAAACTATTTAGTATTTGAAATGCGACTAGTGTGACTGAGAATTGTTTTTTTAAATATCTAATTGATTAAAATTTTTTAAATGACACTTGATTCAGTTATGGAAAACTTTAACTATGCTTGAACCAACTTGGCTATGTGACTCCACTTTTTCAACTGTACATTCTGTGAAATCTAAATTCACATAAAATATTTTTAATAAATATTTTGCAACCAAATTGAGATGTGCTGTAAGTGTAAAAGACACAAAAAAACTGTATAAAAATAATGTAAAATAGCTCATTACAATTTCTATAATGATTACATGTTGAAATAATAATATTTTGGATATGTTGAGTTAAATAAAATATATTATTAAATTTAATCTCTTTTATTTCATTTACTTTTTTTTTTTACTGTGACCTCTAGTAAAATTTAAGTTACATATATGGATTGCATTATATTTCTGTTAGACAATCATCTTTTAGAGATCCCCAAAATAACGTTTCACTACAATTCCTGGTAGCATCTCCTGCCTCAGAAAGCTAGGTGAGAATGTCTATTTATAGAAATACAGAGTATGTTCCTGTATCTATGGCCAGTGGTCAGGAAATGGAGGCCCACTTGGTGGAAAAGAGTGAGCAGGAACTGTGGGGTCAAACCTGTCTGGGTTTGTATCAGCTCTGACCCTTAGGCAGGTGTCTTTAGCAGGGTGCTTGCCCTCTCTGAGTGTCAGGTTTCCTCTTATGTAAATTAGGGGTATGAACACTGTAGAGGCTGGCTATGTGCACCTGGGGTCTCATTCATCCTTTCTGCAGGAAGCCCCTGTGTCATATGCTTTACCAGCCCTCACCAGTGACTCTCTCTGGGGGACTGTCCTTGGGCTACTGGAACTGTCTGGGGACATAGCCAATGAGTGACCAGTGCAGGACTATAAAAATCCTGCTACCTAATCTCAAATGGTGACAGACTTCAAGGTGAAATTTATATCCCAGAATTCCCCTGGGGCCTCCAGCACAGCCTAGATTTTACCTGGAAATCAGACCCTTATCCCATCTCTTGCACTTCTCTTTCTTGCTTCTGAGAGTCAGCTTCTGGGAGCTCAGCCTAAGACAGTCACCTACCTCATACAATTTCTAGGGAGTAAATAAGTTCCTAGCACAGAGGTCGTTCTAAACTCCATCACATGATACAGCCCATCCAACACGCTCCAGTGATTTTACCTCCACATCAGGAAGGTGTGAACTGTCAATGCTTCTTTTACAATCCTGTAGTGGGTTTGTGTTGAGACATCCACAGTCTCTCAGATTCTCACCCAACCACTTCATCAGCTTAGCTGTAACAAACATGTAAGAACTCGCAGGTTCATGAGATCTTAGAGGACATTGAATCTACTTATTAACAACCAATGCTGCATATGTTCCTGTGATTTCCCTCTGAGTACAGTGTTAGACAGATGCTGTAAGTAACTGAATCACTCTCAAAGTATAAATTGTACTTCTCAAGAGGGCATTAACTATTTTGAACCAAAAAAAGCAGATTATTTCAGCCAGAAAATAGCTTACTGACTCAAATAAGGCACACATACATATATACACCTTCTCACTAAATAAATACAAGTGTTGCAATTGCAGTATTCTATATATGAAAAACATTCTGTTTATATTTTCACTTATACCCAGTTCATTTTTAACAAGTTTTTATAAATAGTAATACTTATCATTTGTGACATTAATTATATGCCAGACCCAATTCTAAGACATTTGCAGGTACTATCTCATTGAATCTACTTTAAAAACTCAGTTCAGATATTATCTCTTTGGAGAGGCCCTTCCTGCTTCTCTTAACTAGCCACCCTGTTGCTTGGCCATTAGCATGACCTGAAGTTTTTATTTATTTGGCTTATGCATGTCCCTATGCCTCCCACCCCAACTCCTTCCCACTCCAAGCAAATTGAGTTTTTCAAATGGTGAGTACTTTTCTGTCTTGTGCACCCCAGTATCCATAGTTCCAAGAACAGAGGCACATCATTGGCACTCAGGAAATATTTATTGAATGACAGCATCAATGACAAGTTGAATGAAGGTGAGACCTCTGAAGGCCAGAGGGGCTAAAACGGAAATATTCCAGAGCTGGTGTGGTAAGGGGCAATGCCTGTATTTAAACCCTTTAAGAATCCACTGTGCAATGTCGCCCTTTATAGTCTATGGGCTGCAGAAGGGAAGATGGTTTCTCAGTCAGTACATATTTGCTAACCCTTGCTAGACACTCTATTAAGCACCAGGGACACCAAAGTAGACAGTAAAAATGCAGCCCAGGCCAGAGTGGAGCTTTTTATCTAGATTCTTGAGTAGAAAAGGCAGACTTTATAAGCAATAACATGTGAGACAAGTGTTGTGAAAAGACCTGTCCAGGGATAGAAAAGAACAGCATGGTCACCCAATCAAGTCAAGGGGGTCAGGGAAGCATCTGTGGCAGGGGATGCAGCTTGTTCAAGACAATGAGTAAAGCAACCGTGAACGTCGTCAAAGGTGAAAGCAGGAACAGTGGGTGGTGAGTGGAGGGCCGCCTTGAAGACAACATCTGTGAGCAGTTATCACATGGTGAAGAGCGACACATCCTAACAGAAGCTGATGGCAGTGCCACTGGGGTTAAGAGAAGGGCAAGAGTCCCACTGTGGCAAAGGCTTCATGAAATCCTTAGAGGAATCTGTATATGTTTAGGGCCAGAAGATTATAGATACTTTGAAATGAGAGAAAAGCGTTCAAACAGCTTCTTGTTTCTTTCTTAGTTTTGAATAGGGAATACATTCCCATGGTTTTATATATAGAATACATACAACTATAAAAAGTCTCATTTCCACTAACACTTCTCCCTCATCCCGTTCCCAGGCCCATTCCCATACTACCATAGGGAATCTCTTTTATTAGCCTTTTCTTGTATCCTTTCAATATTACTTTATGCAAATACAAGCAATTGTAAATCTAAACTCCTACCCCTCCAGTCTTTTATTGCACTACACAGCATATCAGATGCACCCATCTATATTTAACGATACCTTGGAAGTCTTTCCATGTCAGCGCATGAAAAACTTCCTCATTTTCTTAACAGCTGCCCAGTGTTCACATGGATGCATCACAATATATTTAGTCTTTTACTGATGAGCTTTTAGAATGTTTCCAATCTTTGCCTATCAAATAGTTTTGTAGACATGGCATCTTACAACTGTGCAAATATGTTTATAACTTTAAAAGTTATTGTCAAATTGCCCTCAATGGGGTTATATGAAAATGCCTCCAAATGGTCAGATTTAACTACAAAACTAACCATAAAGCCAGAGAAACAAATAAAATAAATTTTTTGAATGATACCACCAATGAACTTGCTCATTTCCAATAAAGCACTAGATACAACTAAAAGTTAGAAATGGAAAGCTATGTTGTACATATGTTGGATCAGATATGGATCCAAATTTTGTGACTCCTGAAACTTAGCAATCTGGGAGGCTGTCTTTAAGAACAATAATATCAGAGGCAATAGTAGTAGCTTATGCTTATAACCCCCAGCACTGCGAGAGGCTAAGACAGGAGGATCACTTGAAGTCAAAAGTCCAAGAGTAGCCTGAGCAACACAGTGAGATCCTATCTCTACATAAAATAGGAAAATTCACTATTCGTGGTGGTCTGCACTTGTAGTCTCAGATACTTGGGAGGCTGAAGTGGAAAGATCGCCTGAGCAGAGGAGTTCAAGGCTGCAGTGAGCCGTGATTGTGGCACTGCACTCCAACCTGGTTGGTGACAGAGTGAGATCTCAACTCAAAAAACAAAACAAAACAAAACAAAACTAGAACATAACCAATGTCAAGGAAGCTCCTCCTGTGTCCTCTCCAATCATTACTTCCTCTACCTCCTTCCCTAATGTAACCATTATCCTGACTTCTAACCATCACATAGTTTGGCCTGATTTTTAAATTTAATACAAATTGAATCATATAGTACGTATCTTTTTGTATTTGGTTTCTTTCACTTACCATTATGTTGGTGAAATTCATTCTGATATTGCATTGAACAGGAGTTTGTTCATGTTCATTGCTGAAGAATTTTCCCATCGTTTGAATAGGCCACATTATATTTATCCTTTCTAATATTGGTGAGCATTTGTGTTGTTTCCAGATTGGGGCTATTAGGAATAGTACTGTGACAATTCATAACACACATGTATACATTCCTGTTGGGATTATGCGTAGGGGTCAAATTG
>CAUYQG010283968.1:0-15959 GCA_963574415.1 Tarsius wallacei | reverse complement strand
CCGCAGCCTCGACCTGCTGGGCTCCGGCGATCCTTCCGCCTCAGCCTTCCGAGTAGCCGGAACTACAGGCGCGCGCTACCACGCCCGGCTAATTTTTTTGATTTATTGTAGAGATGAGGACTCACCAAGCTGCCCAGGCGGGTCTCGAACCCGCGGGCTCAGGCAAGCCACTCACCTCAGCCTCCCAAGGCGCGGGATTACAGGCTGAGCCACCGAGCCCGGCCCGCCAAAGTTTATAATATTATAAAGCTTATATTCTACATGTGATGCTAAGTCTTATGATGAAAAATAAAGTGTAATAAAAGTGATCATGGTAGAGTGATGGCGATTTCTATTTTTTATAAGATAGTTGGAGAAGATTCATTTTTTTAAAGTGACATTTGACCAGAGAGTTGAAAGATAAAGGAGACAAATAACCATGTAGCTATCCGTGGGAAGAGTGTTTTCAGTGCAGGGTCCAGGGCAAGGATCCTGAAAACAGACTGGGTTCAAAGAATATCAAGAAGGCTAGTATAGCAGATATGAAGAAGGGACGAGCCATGCAAGAAGACATTAGAAAGGGGTGTGTGTGTGTGCGCATGAGCATGTACGTGCATTGCAAGGGGTGGACTGTTAGTATTTGTATGGCATAGTATAGATTGAACATACCAAATTTTATAATCCAAAATCTGACTAAACGTGGTAGCTCACATTACAATTATAATCCCAGCACTTTGGGAGTCTGAGGTGAGAGGACTGCTTAAGCCTAGGAGTTTGAGACCAGCCTGGGGTCTCAACAAAGTGAGACCTCATCTCTACACAAAATCAAAAAGTTAGCTGGGTGTGGTGGCACATGTCGAGTTCCAGCTACTTGGGAGGCTGAGGCAGAAGGATAGCCTGAGCCCATGAATTGGAGGCTGTGGCAAGCCATGATCATGCCACTGCCCTCCAGCCCAGGCAACAGAGTGAGACCCTGAAAAAAAAATCAGAAATTCAAAATGCTCCAAAATCCGAAACTTTGAGTACTGACATGATGCTCAAATTAAATGCTCATTGGAGGATTTAGAATTTAGGATTTTTGAATTTGGGATGCTCAACTGGTAAGTATAATTCAGATATTCAAAAATCCAAAAAACCCCCAAACCCCCAAATCTGAAACACTTGTCGTCCCAAGCATTGCAGACAAGGGAGATTCAACCTGTAAGGACTTAGCTTTTTTTTTTTCCCCTGAGTGAGATGGGATGCCATTGAGGGATTTAAATTAGAGATGTGGCATGATTTCATTTACCCTTTTAAAAGGAACACTCAGAAATGGAAGTTACATTTCCCTGAATAGCTCTGACTCTTACAACCATGGAAGTGTTACACATAAGCCCCTCCCACAAAGCACATCATTAAGGTAAATTGGAATGTGAGGGGAACCCAAAACGGAACAGAAACAGTAACAAAGGAATCTACTTCATTACAAATGAATAACATAACCAGACTGTGGAGATGGGGAAGGCAAGAACTAAACCAATGGCTTTGAAAAATGATTATTTTGACTGTATATTTTGAGGCTAAAGACATAAACAACTATACAAAATATTGTAATCTAGTTACTAAATTTGTTTTTCACGGGGACATGGGTTAACAATTTGAAATTACTTATTTGTGTAGTAGGATTGAGCAAATAAGCAAACATTGTAGATAATGAGAGCCAGGTTTCTCAGTGAAAGTACAAGTGCTCCTTGATTAAGACGGCGCCACATCCGGATAAACCCATAGTAAGTTGAAAATATAGTTAAGTGGAAAGTGTGTTTTTGACTTATGATATTTTGCATTTACTATGGGTTTATCTGGACATAGCCCCATTATAAGTCGAGGAGCCTACTGAATGTGTATCACTTTTGCACCTTCATAAATTATTAGTCAATCCATTGTAAGCCAGAGACTGTCTGTAGTTAAATATAAGGAAAGAGGGAAGTCTAAAATGAACCCTGTGGAGTTGGACTAGAATCAGAGGTGTCAGTATGAACTCATGGTTTTTAATATAGATACAGAAATAGTTGTAGGTATGTGCATATACATGGTATGGTATACATATGTATATTACCTCGTTCTGTACATTGAGAGAGCCTAGAACCGATGACACCCCACTAGCAATGAACTTATCTATTATCTATATATCATTATTCAATGAAAAGAATTAGAGTTCCTTGGCAATATGGTTGATTCCAGAGCTGGGGCAGGAAAATATAAGATTAGTTTGGAACATCTTGTGGTCTCAGAAAGTAATAACATGAACATAAAATGATGGGGGTATGTAGAAAGAACACAAGATCAAACTTGAAGGAGCTCAAAATGGACAAATCTGGATCATAATGAGCAACAAAATAAATAATGATAGCGACAGATTGTAATCTATAGAATAAAAGAAATGTCCACAAATCTATTAGTGGTATTAATTAATGGCTCCTCCTAACATGAAAATTCCAGTTGATAAATACAGAAGGAATGAAGAAGATAGACAATCAACATTGGGCAAACATCACAGTAATAACTCTTACAGTCAAGGATCATTGATGGATAGTAAAATCAGTGGACAGAGCATGATTAGAAAGAGGAGGATACTTGCACGGTCTTAAAGTGTCTCCCCACAAGATATTTATTGATTTCAAAGGAAAAAATGGTAACTTGAGAATGGAGAAACCTGGCAGATACTACTTAAACCAAATGATCAAAGTTGACCTTACCAATAATAAGAAATATGATTCCATTTACACCTGATATGATACACTGAGAAGACATATTACTTCTATGGTTTTCTTGCCAAAAATGCCTGATCTCAATTTGAAACATCAGACAAACCTAACTTGAGAGACGGCTAGCAAAATCCCTGGCCAGTACCTTTCAAAAGTGTTAAGGACATGAAAGGCAAAGAAAGACTAAGTAAGGGACTGCTATAGAGTGGCAGAGATTAAGGAGACATGACAACTAAATGCAACATGGTATAGATCCTGGATCAGAAAAATGACATTAGTGGACAAACTGGTGAAATACAAATATAGTCTGTAATGTAATTAATAGTATTGCATCAATGTATATTTATTAGTTTTGATAAATTAACTATGGTTATACAAGATATTAACATTAAGGAAGCTGAGTGGAGGCTATATGGCAACACTCTGTACTCTTTTTGCAACATTACTGTAAGCCTGAAATTATTTCAAAATAAAACACTAAAAAGTGAGGAATATATTGAGCATAAACTGTGTGTATGGGTGTGGTGGGGCAAGGGCTGAAGTAGGGGTCCATTTGGAGTTTATTTCAAATCGTCCAGGCAAGAAATGATGATGGTTTGCAACAGGGCAGTTGTAATAGAGAGATGAGATATTGGATTCTGGTTATATTTGGAATGTGTAACCAACAGGCTTTGCTGATGGGTTGGTCGTAGGGGGAAGAGAAAGAGAGGAGTTTAGGCTACATGGGGACCTCTTAGAAGATATTTCCTTGTCCCTCTGTTTCCTGGAGGACTGTGTCTCTTAAAAAAAAATCAAAGATTTTTCTCTAGGAACAGGATACCTGCAAGTCAAGTGGTAGGAACAAAACTGATTCTTCTGGGAAATGAAGAACCAGCAAGCTGAGAGCAAAGAGAAAATTGGCATTGTTAGAATGAGATGTCCCAAAGAGAGGGTATTTGCTATCATCTAAATCCATTCATCTATGCCTGACATTGATCTCTTCCCTCTTACAAAGACAAAGGGTATAACACAGTAACGAGAAAACGTGAGTTGAGAAAATAATGGCTAGTCAAACAGAGAAGGAACTGCTGGGGAACCATGCCATCAATTGCCCACAAAGCCAAAAAATATTTACTACTGGCCCTTGACGGAAAAGGTTTGCCAACCCCTAGCCTAGGAAGTCAGGAAATAAGAACACAGGTTAGTGTCTGTATGTGAGTGTGTGATATATGCTGCCTGATATGTTGCAAGGCGTCTAAAAAGCTGACATTGAAAGATTACTTTAATCCATATATCACCTTCATTAACAGCATCTATCTGATGGACAAAAAACTCAGCTCCACTGGCGTCACTTTGAAGTGCCTATCCTTATTTCTAGGATAATCTCTCTGTGATGGAATTGAGACATCCATCCCACTGTTGAACCTGTCACACTGTATTTATTTTCTCCTTATGCCTATTTTTGGCCCCCTTCTTATTTCTTTTCTATAATTTTCCCCCCTCTTTTGTTCAGTCTTTGTCTTTCTCCCTTAGATACTCACCAGAGTTTGACAGCGTGATTACTTAATACTTACCTGCCAAATTAACTGACTTATTTTACCAACTGGGTGGATATACAATACCTTGACACTTGCTATTTGAGTGTTTTACTGAATTTTTTGTATGTCCATGATGAATAAATAGTGGTACGAGTATTCAAATATTGGTAATTGGCCTGTTTTGTATTAAAGTGTACATCAGTCTCACTTTTTGACTTCAGTTCAGTGAGGATTAATAGGTGAATATTAAATTTAGTAGTTCCATTCATTTCTCTTTGCTTTCTAGACTCCCTTTCCATGTCTCCAATTTGGGATGTTTTCAACGAAGAAGAAAGGGTATTTAGTCAAACGAGCAGTGTGAATAACAGAGTATTCCAGTTTTTGAAAAGAGAACATACTCCTGTCGTTTCCAAACATTTAGTTTTGAAATGGCCCCTGTGTTTATCATACCAACCAAATGTTATTGGCAACCATCTGGTGGTGCTGTTTGTTTATTTATTTCATTGGAGGGTTCAGTTTTATTCCCCAGTACAAAACACACTATCATCATAAAAACACATAAGAATCTTCCCTATGATTCTCCCTCCCTTCTCTCCTCCCTGTTTTCTTCCTTCTCTTCCTTGATCCTTTCATTTCTTCTTCCCCTTTTATCACCACTCCTTACTCTCTTTCCCTTCCCTCACTGGCAGTGATTCTAATGTGATATTTATAGATCTATATATCTCGATATTTTCTACATTTGTATGTATCCTTGCAAAACACATAAAGTTAATTTGTGGGCATGTTTTGAAATTTTTTAAATTAATGTTTCTTTTCCCAAGAACTCATTCTGTTTCTTAATATTTTTTTCATTCAGGACCATGTCCTTAATATCTGCCCATATCGTGGTGTGTCTATCTACTTTGTTGCTTTGAATTGCTGCATGACATGCTACAGTGTGCACCTCTCACATTTTACTTTTCCATTATCCCCCTGAGATAGACACTCACGTTGCTCCAAGTTCCTTTACTCCAAATAATGCTCCTTATGCATGTCCCTTTTTGGACTGTGTGTGATATATCACCACAAGGGACTGTTAGATCATAGGGTAGTGAGTACTCATTAAATTCTGCCAGATTGTTCTCCATAATGGTTACAGCAGTGTGTGTGTGTGTGTGTGTGTGTGTGTGTGTGTGTGTGTGTTCTCAGAGCCTAAGGTAAAATATTGTGTGTCAGTCTTTATCCTTGAAAATTTATGAAACCCGATTGGGGACCACTGTTTGGAGCAAGGGAAATGATGGAGTCATTAGCTACCATGAAGTGAGCACTTAATATGTGCTAGGGGCTATGCTAGGTGCTTTACAGTCTTTGTCTTATTTAATCTTCACAACAATGTTATGAAGTAGATGTTGGTGATATAACTTCTGTTTCAAGGATGTGTAAATCTAGATTGAGAGAGTTATAGTGACTTATTGAACTGTTAAGTTTCAAATCTGCGATGGAACTCAGATCTGTCTAACTCCAAAGTCTGTGCTCTTAATCACAATGCTTTGGTGACTTTTCTGTCATCCCTTTGTCCCAAAGGACTGGTTGAGATACTTGATACTTTTCGCCATCATAGCTCTGTGTGTTGTAGATTTTAGAGCATCAGAATGATGGGTGGGGACAGAAGAAGTAGAGAGAAGCTATGGGATGGACCACTGCAGTCTTGGGCATTAGCGTTCAATACAACATAAGAGAGCATTCTGGTTTACAGTCCAATTTCTTTAATTTTGATAAATGCAAATCAGACTCTTAAGTGATAAAATCATGTATTTTGAAATACTAAAGCTGAGCCCAAGATCCTGAGACTGACAGTGAACAACAGAAGCTCTCTTAATTAACCTAGACGTAATTATGTTGTTGGAGGAATGGCTACTCTCCATTCACCTATACATCATACTTACTGATGCCCACAGCATGCTGAGTACTACACTTGTAGCTAGTAGACTACTCTCCACTGTACCTGAACACTTCTGCTCCTACTAATGGAATACTATGCTTAACAGAGACAGTTGTTTGTCTTGAAACCTGTTTGTGCCAGTTGTTGTTAGTAGTTTAAATTCTATAATTTAATTACATATTAAATGGGTGGATGAAATGAGTGTTATGTTTCTACGAAGATTAGGTTAAATACTTTCATAAAATTCAATAAATATGAGTTGTTAAAAGTAGTTATTGACAAATTAAATGTGAAAAGTCAACTGTAAAAGATGGGAAAAGTCATTACATTTCTAGAAGGATTCTTGGATTGCCTCATAAGTCTCTTTGTGTTTTCAATTCACTCTGAAGAAACTGAATCTGGAAATCATAGATGATTTTTTAAGGGGGGGGTGGGTATTCAAGAAAGAGTATGTCCATCTCCAATGAGCAGATGCACTTTCAAAGTGCTTGACTTTTCATTAAAATTTTAGCATATAAATGTAAATTCAATAGTTAATATATGATAATGTCATTTTTATAGCTCACCGCTTTACTTCAGTTACTTTGGGATACTGGTAGTGTGGCTCAGTCCAAGTCCAAAAGCCTCAGAACTAGGGAAGCCAATGGTGCAATTCTCAATTCAAAGCCAAAGGCCTGGGAACCCTGGGAGGTCACTGGTATAAGCTCTGGAGTCTAAAGTTCAAGAGCTGGAGTTCTGATATTCAAGCACAGGAGAAGAGTGTCCCAGCTCCAAGAGAGAGGAAATCACCTTTTCTTTGCCTTTTTTGTTTTATTCGTGCCCTTAGCCAATTGGATGGTGCCTGCCCACATGGAGGGCAGATCTTCCCTATTGAGTCCACTGACTCACACGCCCATCTCCTTCAGAAACACCCTCACAGATACACCCAGAGGTCATGCTTTACCATTTCTCTAGGTAGTCTTTAATCCAGTTAAGTTGATACCTAAGGATCCCTGCTTGAAGAGGCTATCTACTACTCTCTCTTATGTGTTACCTGTGCCAGTACCAGGATAAGTATTCTCTAATTAGTAAATACAGGCGGTGCCAAAAATGTATACAGATTTTAAGAGATGTTATTATGTATTAGTTGTCAAAGTTGAATTCAATTACTATAGCAATGTGTAATATGACGCTTGCTTAATTAACCATGCTTCTGCCATTTTTTTTTACTGTCCTGCCTATCACATGGTGATGCTAACATTCCTTTGATTAACACCATCTTTTGAGTGAACGTCATACTTAAAATGTGTATACTTTTTTTTGGCACCCTATACATAAGGTCATAAATTTTTAGCAATTAAAAGAATCCAAATACCTGGGTAGAGTGTGGTGCCATTGTCACACCAAATGCTGACTGTTACCAGTCACCTTTTAATCTACATTTGCATTGTCTTATTTTGCATTAAGGAGAATTTATCACACTGTCACACACTGGAAGGACTGAGCTTTCACAAGTCTCTTTGTAGGTTGCTGCTTCTGCTGAGGTCTCAGGGGAACTTTCTATCAAAATTTGGATCTTAACCTCTCACAACATAGGGGCAATAGTATTAAATGGCTTTTTATCACTCCTTAATGACACTTCCTTTGAGATTGTGGTTCTTAAGAATTTTGGAGGTCACATGCTTCTTTGAAAATCAAGTGAAAACTTTGGACCCTCTCCCCCAAAGATACAGTGCACAAAGATTTTATGCATACATTTTTGGGAGGGGTTTTGGACTTCTTAAAGCTCATCCATGGATCCAGGTTGATTACCTCAGTTCTACTTGATACTACATGGATTATTCTTGGCTTTGCCATTAACTGGTTAGGCTACCTTAGGCAAATCTGTTAACCTCTTTGGACCTCAATCTCCTTATTTATAAAATAAGGGATTTATCATATTTTAATCTCAACAATCCAGTTCTACCAGATAATTCTATTCTAACTCTCCAGTCTTTTTTTATGAAAAGGAGCTTGGCTTTAATCTCAGAAAAAATGCCTGAAATCACAGTTTCTTGCAGAACAACAACAACAAAAAGTGGGAACCACTCAAAGTGGATGGTGTCTAGAGACTTTATCTTGTCTTTTGATAACACAAACATGTATTGAGGGCCTATTATGTGCCCAGTCTTACTTACGTAAAGCACTGGTGCTTCACAAATAAATAAGGCTCCATTGTTGCCTCCCAGAGTGGGGGAGGTTTCAATGCACTTATACATACATTTTCTGTTTTAAGAAGTGCAAAAAGACCAAGTTATGTGAGTTTCCCCAGGCCTGAATAAAATCTACTTAAATGGTCTCTATTTAGGCTTTTCCTGGCAGCAAGACTTCTAATTCAGCTCCCTCCTTCAGGGGACAAGCTAATGTATGGTGAATCAGGCTTCTTTGCCATTCTGCTGCTCGGTGCTTGCCAGAGAGTAGCTTTTAATTCTTAAAGGGATGAGGTCTTTTTTCTCTGAAATCTTCACAAACACCTTTCAACAGCTCAGTTCACAAGCAGTCAGGCCATAGTTTCCTCACACCCACATTTCTTTCCTGACTCCCAGGCAAGAGGAAAAAAGTCTGCAGGGTTGAACTGGTTTATGGGGGATACAATAGAACATTGAGAAGTTCTCATTTTTATTTACTTATTTGATAATCTGCTACTTATTTTATTTTTCCTCTTTTGTTCAGTCTTTGTCTTTCTCCCTTTGATACTCACCCGATTCTGACAGCATGATTACTTAATACTTACCTGCCAAATTAACTGACTTATTTTACCAACTGGGTGGATATACAATACCTTGACACTTGCTATTTGAGTATTTTACTGAATGTAAAAAAAAATGTCCCCAGTGATATCTTATCCAAAGGCGAAGCCCTAGGGCTCCTTTTATTTTTTATTTTTTTAAAAGCCATTTGTTGCTTTTGTGCTTATAAACCACATTTGGTTATATTACATGTTCTACTGTAAGATAGAGCCAACCAGTATTCTCCTTCCAGTTACAAAGGGTGAAAGATACATATATAAGCATACATTTCAATTAAATTTTGTAGAATTTGTTCTTCCATCCCCCAACAAGAATGTGGCTTTGTTCACAGAGATTTAGTGCTTAGATTGGGCCTATTAAGCTATTTTTTGTTTGACATTTTTTGTATATAGTCAGATGATATGGATAAATAAAATATTTTTCCAGATACCAAATAACTACCTTCTTTTATGTATAGAAGTGAGATTAATGACATTTTTTTTCTTTTCTTATCTTTCTAGAAATAAACATATTGCCCACCTCCAACACACATTTTTCCTAACAGATTAGTATGGAGGGGTAAAAGTTAGAAAAGGGTTCAATAAGAACTTACATCTATATTTCCCCATTTTTTGCAAGCAAATCCTCAATTAAATCTTGAGTCTTGGAATAATTATTCATATCTTAGGGCTGTAGGAGAGTGGCATGCTTCATTGTACACTATGATACAATTAGATATTTTGCTTAACATTTGTGGCCTTCTCTGAGCTACTCTGACAGGATTTTGGTTTCAGGTCCAGAAAAGATCAAGTTATATGAATTTCCCTGGGACTGGATGAACTCTAAATGATCTGCCTAAATTGTAGCTCCTCCCCCCATATATGATATTCTAGAAATAAGAAAGTAGAGAAAAAGAATATAATCCAAGAATATAATAAATTGAAGAGAATCAGGGAGTCAGTTTTGTATGCCTTAAGGGACAAGGATGCTTTCTCTTTAATCCAGTGAAAACTAACTCTCAAGGTGAAATGAAGATAATGGCCGAATAACACTTGGTGATCCTGGGGTAATCTTGCTAAACTTTATTGCCTTTGAATCTTACATGATTAGCATGGCTTTAGAGCCATAGATATTTCACAGAGAGTTTACTCTCCATTTGGTCTACATTCCCAGAATTCCAGAATGGTTTTGTCCCTGCCGATTTTGGTTTCCTAGAGATAATTTCAGTCTCTACAACCTCTGCTAACAGTGGTTCTCTAAGTGTGGTCCAAGAGCCCCATGGGTTCACAAGATATTTTTAGGGGATATACAAGATGAAAACTGTTTTCATAATAATATTGAGAAATTATTTGGCTTTAAACTCTCATTTTTTTCTTGAGTGCACAGTAGAGGTTTCCAGAGGCTACATGATATGTGATATCACAACAGACTGAATGCATAGGCAGATATTTTAAGCAGCTGTCTTCTATTAAACCAGACATTAAAGAGATTTGCAAAAAATAAAACAAAGCCACACCTCTAATTTTTAGTTTTTGAAAAGATATTTGTAAATATTTTTCATTCAACATGTTATTTATATTAACGTTTAATGAGTCTATTGCTATCTTTGAATGAATTAATAAATAAATATTTTAAAAGTTCTTAGTTTTCATTTCTAACTGGTAAATACCGAGGTGTCAAAGAAATGTATAAACATTTTAAGCGATGTTACCTATGTATTAAATTTCAAAGTTGAATTGAATTATGGTAACAATGTGTGTAATTGCAGAAGTCGAATGTGACTTCTATGTGACCCTATTCATTTTTGGTATCAGTATATATATACATTAAAGAATATATAAATATTTTATATATATATATATATTTTTGAGTCAGAGTCTCACTCCATCACCCAGGCTGGAGTGCAGTGGCACGCTCATGGTCACCCCAGAGTCGACCTGCTGGGCTCTGGTGATCCTTCTACCTCAGCCTTCCCAGTAGCCAGAACTATAGGTGCATGCTACCGTGCCCGGCTAATTTTTTATTTATTGTAGAGACAAGGTCTCGCCAAGTTGCCCGGGCTGAGCTTGAACCTGCAGTCTCAGGCAATCCACTCACCTCGGCCTCCCAAAGTGCTGGGATTACAGGCCGAGCCACCGAGTCCGGCCAGTATCGGTATATATTGAGTATTACAACTTTAATACAGTTTTTTCTCTTCTTAAAATGTGTATACTTTTTTTGGCATCTTCTGTATAAATAGATATACCCATATGAACAAAAACTTTTTGGAATTCTTAATAATTTTTAAGAGTACAAGGGGTTCTAAAATCAATAAATTTGAGAACTACTGCTTTATTAACATATACATATGGCCCAATGAATAAAAAACAAGAGAAACAGACTAAAAACTTTAGAAAATCCATTCACATGGAGCCTGAAGATTTTCTTTTCATAAGATAGCAATAACACATCTAAATTGCAATGCTATTGCAATTGTATACTTCACAAAGACTCATTGATGTGACACTGCAAATTCTCTGTCTTATGAATTTGCTCAAATTAAAAAGCTCAAGGCTAATTGCCATTGCTGTTTCTAATTTGATCATTGTTATATAGGTGAGCATGTCTTCATTTGCCATTGAAGTGGAATACTTAACCATTGTTACACAGGTGAAGTAGTGGCATTTACCATTTGCTCTGTTTTCTCTATAATTTGTCGGTTCTGGAAGATAAACAGTATTTGGTGAATTGTGGAGTGCAATTATCTATGATCATGTGAAATTCATAACTACCATGTATTTGTTAGCTAACTTTAAAAGGTGGTAGCTTCAAAAAAGAACTGTCAATGATGTTGATGAAACTGATACTAGAGCTGTCTCTCTGTAATTCTTTATAATTATGTTTTCTTTCTCAATCTTACATACAAGTGGGGACCCAAAGAAACTGGAATTTATTTAAAAATTGTTTATTTATTCTTACATGTTTAAACTCCAGTCACCTTCAAAGTACTCTCCGTTTGATACAAGACACCTATTGAGGCACTTTTTCCACTGCTCAGACTAGTTTTTGAACTTGTCTACTTTGGTGCATTTTAGTGCTTCTGCCATTTTTTGTTTCACTTCTTCCACATCAGCAAATCATTTCCCTTTGAGGGCTTTTTCATCAGGGAAACAAAAAAAAGTTGCTTGGTTGAGATGGGGTGAATAGGGAGGGTAGGGCATGGGGGTCATGCCGTTTTTAGTAAAAAACTGATGAACACTCAGCTTGGTGTGGGCAGGTGTGCTTGTAAATCACCCATCATGAAATGGGCAAATGCACTGAAAGAATCTCAAAAAAAAAAAAAAAAAAAGAAAGAAATTCAATGAAGCCAAATGCAGTCTCTCATAACAACACTACCTGGTACACTGATGCTGATGGGTTCCTAGAACACTTATCTAGTAGGGGAAGCTTGTACTACAAGGGGCCTGCCCTCCAAAATGATAATTTCTGTTTTTTGGGGGTCCCCCTTGTACTCTTCTTCCTGTGCTTCAGAGAGGACTGTTTCCAGTTCTAAACAATTAAAATAAGAGTGTGGAGCATTTAGAAAGATATTTTATAGAAGAAAATCTCAAGTTAATTGAGATTGCTTAGCCTGAAAAAGAGGACTTAACAGAAATCTCTTAAAGAGACTTATTTTGTAGAGGACAGAAGCCAGCTGTCCTTTAACTCAAGAAGGCTAGAATAAGAAGATATGAACTTACAGTATAATCAGAGGGATTTAGTTAAAATACACTGGACATGTTTCCACATGGCAAAGGCTAGTAGGTCCCGGAGTGGGTTTCTGAAGGCAGCTATGGACTTTCTTTCTCTGAGGTCTTAGAAATTTGACACCATTTTCGTGTAGGCAGAAGTTAGGTGACTGCTTCCTAACATATTGAGACTTTGGCACATCGGCAGTATAACATTTTCATTTGAATATGTGAAAAGGGCAGAAAGGCTTTGTAAAAATATGTCTGAATATGAAGAGGAAGAAAGAGAAGGGGAGAGACCATAGGTACACAGAATTCAGCAACAGGGGTGGTTACTACCTGTCTGCTTATTTCCTTTCATCTCCTTATACTATAGTTCGTATTCCACCTAACACTCAGAATGATCTTATTATTTATTTTTAAAACATTATACCAAATATACTTTTTAATGTGGTAAAATGTACATAACATAAAATTTATTACTTTGACCATTTTTAAACGTATAGCTCAGTGGCATTAAGTGCATTCACATTCTTGTGCAACCATCACCACCGTCTATCTTCAGAACTTTTCTATCTTGTAAAACTGAAACTCTGTACCCAGTAAACACAAACTGCTCACTGTCCACTACTCTTAGACCCTCTATTCCACTTTCTGTCCCTATGAATTTGAAGAATTATCTTTTTTCTTTTCTTCTTATTTGTTTATTTAAAGACATGGGGGATAGGTTTTTCTATATTGCTTAGACTGTTCTTGAACTCCTGAGCTCAAGCGATTCTCCAGTCTCAGTCCACCAGAGGGTTGGAATTAAACATGTGAACCACTGCATCCAGCCTGAAGAATGATCTCTTTTTCTTTTGAGTTAGAGTCTCACTCTGTCACCCAGGCTGGAGTGCAGTGGCACACACACGGCCACCCCAGCGTCAACCTCCTGGGCTCCAGTGAGCCTTCCGCCTCAGCCTTCCAAGTAGCCAGAACTACAGGCACATGCTACCACACCCGGCTAATTTTTGATTTATTGTAGAGATGAGGTCTTGCCAAGTTGCCCAGGCTGGTCTCGAACCCACAGGCTCAGGCAATCCACTCACCTCGGCCTCCCAAAGTGCTGGGATTACAGGCTGAGCCACCGAGCCCGGCCATCTATTATTCTTATTAGCTGGTTTATGTGGCATAATGAGACTAAGATTAGACATGGAAAACCTTTGTGAATCAGGGGCTCAAGAGGCCAAGAACTCACTGTGGGATCCTGGGCAAGTGACTTCGCCTCTCTGGATCTCTGTCTCCTCCTCTCCAGAAGAAGGTGTTGGATTGGTATGCCTAAGGTAATTTCCAGCTTCAGCCTTTTGCGAATCCATACAGTGTAATGCCTCTGTAACAGGCAAGATCGGTGCTGCCTTCCAAGGGTAGATTGAGGATATGGTACCAAATTGTTGGGCATGTCAGAGACAGAAATTTGGTGGGCCTTCAGTTGAGGAGAGGAGATGCAGAGAAGGGGAAAACCGGCTCTCTGATACCTCGTCCTCTCAAGTGGCTCTCAAGACCATCCTACTGCACTGGATGGAAATGTGGATGGCAGAGTCTGGGGAATCCTTACAAGCTTATTGGGGCCACTTTATGCTGAAAATTATATTCTTGTGATTCCTTTTATTGATATGGACCCAACTTAACAAAGAACATCATTATCTTGGAACAACTCGCATTACTGCTTTTACTTGCCAGCATGCCTGGCCTATTATCATTATTATAGTTGCAAGACAGGTGCAATAAATAGGTGCCAATGAGATTATGGATCACACAAAAGTCTTGTCGACAGTAGAACAAAAGTCAAATGTAACCTGTAACCTGTCACTTCAGGCTGATACTACTTATATATTAATTGAGCTGGTTAGTAATTGGTTAGTTACCTCTCAGCTCACTCAATGAAATCCTTTTTGTGTGTAGATACCATCTAGGCATCCCAGATTTCAGAGAATTCTCCCACTGGCACCACTGTTATCCTGGAGTTAGTGCAGAGGTCTTGTGAATGAGAGAAGTTCTCATGTCATTATGTCAGAGGGGGAGAGAGAAAAAAAGTAGAAAGCAAGTCCAATCTTATTAGGTCACATTACTTGTCCCAGAAATGGGCCATATAATTGGGAAATATCAGTGGCAAGGGAAGCAGAAAGAACATGACTCTAGAGTCTGTATACCTGGGTTTGAACACACCGCCTCTCACTTCCGGTGTGATCTTGGCCAAGTTACTTGCATTCACTTATGTCTGCTTCACCTACTTTACAGGTTGTTCCAATAGCAGGCAAAACAATATATGTACAAGTGCTCTATAAAATATAACACACTATGCAAAAGTTAATTCTTATTGTGGCTTATGGTTATTGCATGAGCATTCGAGGGGAGACAAAAAATCTGCAATTTATTAAAAATTGTGTATTTATTCTTACATGTTTAAACTTCAGTCACCTTCAAAGTTCTCTCTGATGGGTGCAATACAATTATTGAGATGCTTTTTCCACTGCTCAAAATAGTTTTTGAGCTCATCTATTTGGATGCCTTTCAGTGCTTCTGTCATTTTTTTGTTTCACCTCTTCTGCGTTGGTAAAACATTTCCCTTTGAGAACTTTTTTCATCAGGGGAAACAAACACAAAAAAAGTCGCTTGGGGTGAGATTGGGTGAATAGGGAGGGTGAGGCACAGGGGTCATGCCATTTTTTGTCAAAAACTGCTGAACACTCAGTGTGATGTGGGCAGGTGCATTGTCTTGGTGGAAGAACCAGTCACCTGTTTGCCATAACTTGGGATAGTTCTTCCGCAAATCGTGATGCAACCTCAAAACTTTGGTTGACCATTTGATCCAGAGGAACAAATTCTGAGTTTACTACAAGGGGCCGCCCGCCCTCCAAAAGATAATTCCATTTTGGGGGGTCCCCCCTCGTAGTGCAAGAAAAAGTGTTTGTAGTGGATTTTTTGGTAGTAGTATAATATAGTTAAAAACATTTAAAAACAGTATACACTTAATAATCCTGTGACATTATGGCGATTAGAGGTTCCAAGGCAACGTTAGGTACAATAGGGCATTTTAAAAATTTGTGAAACTTTTTTTTTTTTTTTGAGTTGGAGTCTCACTCTGTCGCCCAGACTGGAGTGCAGTGGCCATTCCCGGCCACCGTAGCCTCGACCTGCTGGGCTCCGGCGATCCTTCCACCTTAGCCTTCTGAGTAGCTGGAATTACAGGCGCACGCTACCACACCCAGCTAATTTTTTTTTTTTGATTTATTGTAGAGATGAGGTCTCGCCAAGTTGCCCAGGCGGGTCTCGAACCCGCGGGCTCAGGCAATCCACTCACCTCA
>CAUYQG010283965.1:0-13349 GCA_963574415.1 Tarsius wallacei | reverse complement strand
AGGCGGAAGGATCGCCGGAGCCCAGCAGGTCGAGGCTGCGGTGGCCAGGAGCGGCCACTGCACTCCAGTCTGAGTGACAGAGTGAGACTCCAACTCAAAAATAAAATAAAATAAAATAAAATAAAATAAAATAAAATATTTGTTAGAAGTATTTAATATATGTTTACAATCATTTAAAAAAAGGTGAAGTGGAGAAATGGAAGCTGTAAAAAAAGACAAAAATTGAACTTCTAGAGATAAAAATTAAAATACAAGAGATTAAAAAATATGTATTGAATAGGATCACAACTGTTTAGGCAATGAAGAAGAAAAGATTATTTAAATTTAAAACATGCCACCAGACATTATCCAAAATAAAATAGAGAGAAACAAAATAGTTATTTGTAGACTCTAGAACAAATTTAAGTCAACTAATATGTTCATAGGAGTCTCCAAAGGAGGCAAGAGAGAAGATAAATAGAAAAAATGAAAATAAAATGGCTAAGATTTTTCTAAATTTAATGAAATCATAAATCTACAGTTCTAAGCTCAATAATCTCCAAGCCTGTAAAACATAAAGAAAATCGTATCAAGGCAACACTAGTGAAGTTGCTCAAAACTAGTAATGAAGGGGAAAAAAACCTTAAAAACAAACAGGAAAACCACATTATGTAGAGTAACAAATGCTAGAATGATAGCATATTTCTTGTCAGAAATTATATAAGTTAGAAGACAATGAAGAAACATCTTTAAGACAATAAAGCAAAACATATAATTCTACACTCAGCAAAAATGTATTTCAAAACTAAAGGTAAAAATAGAAATAAAAAGACTTTAAAATTATAAACAATCTTTAAAAAGTCCATCCAGGAGAAGAAAATAATAACAAATGGAAATCTGAACCTACACAAAGGAATGAAGACCATCAGAAATGATAGATACATAGATATAAATATAGATAAACAAATAATTTTTAGGATCTAAATAAAAATAAGAATAAACTATTGAAAGAGAAAATAACAATTTATTTTAATATTTACAAGACAAAATATGACAAAAATAGCATTAATGTGACAAGGCGGAACAAAAATTGTCTTGTAAGTTTCTTATACTCTATAGGAAGCTGTGTAGTATTTTATGAAGGCAGATTGTGGTAAATTCAAGAAGCACAGTAAAAATCATCAAGCAAATAAATAAATAAACAAATAACGAGACATGGCGGTTCACACTTGTAATTCCAGCATTTTGGGAGGTTGAGGGTAGACAATTGCTTGAGGTCAGGTGGTCAAGATCATCCTGTACAACATAGGAAGACACTGCCTCTACAAAAAATAGAAAAAAAGTTAGCCAGACATGGTGCCAAATACCTGCAGTCTCAGCTGTAAAGGTGGGCGAAGATTACTTGAGCCCAGAAGGTAGAGATTGCAGTGAGCTGTGATCATACCACTGCATTCCAGACTGGGTGACAGAGCAAGATTCTGTTTTTATAAAATAAACAAATAAAATAAAACTATAAAGCAACTCTAAAATACCACAACAAAAGTTTGCATCTACTAACAAGTAGAAGATAATGTTGCATAATAAAAATATTTATTTTTTAAAAAATCATTAAAAATTCCAAACAATAACAGGAGAATATTGTTTTAAAAAAGGGAATATGGGACACAACATGATATATGCACAACATGAAGAATATAGTTAATAAAAGTGTATTTTCATCTGGGATTTCTACTAAATGAATACATTTTAGCTGTTTTGTCACAACACGTAACTCTGTCAAATGATGGAATGTTAATCTGCTTCGTTATAGTAATCATTTTATTATCTTTACCTATCCCATAACATTATGTTGTACATCTTAAATATGCACAATAAAATTTATTTAAAGGATAAAAAATTAAGATTATATGTCACAAAAAACAGATGATAGTCTTATTCTTAACCATATCAATCTTAATATTAAGTAACATTGTATAAATACCATGATTGAAAGAAGGATATCATCAGATAGCATACAAAAATACAACTTAATTATATGCTTCCTACACTAATCATATTTAAATATAAAGAAAAAATAAGTGAATAGTAAAAGGATAAAAAATGATATACCAAATTAGCACTAATTAAAAGAAAGCTGGAAGGGCTATATTACTGTCAAAGTAAGTAACTGTGAAATAGAGAAATAAATGGATAGATGATAAATAGATAGATGATATATATATAGATAAAAAGATCTCTGCCCCTGCTTCTTGAGACAGTGCTCCTAAAACCTGTGTATATATGGATGAGAGAAGAATATTTGTTCTAATATTTGGTCTTTGACTCTGGGTTTTTAATACAGAGTTTCTAAATCCTCTGGGATTTTTTTTTTTTCTTTGAGTGATAGGAGTGCCTTTTGTTCTAATCAGGTGACTCTTGGTGAACTCTCAACTGGGACTGGTCACCAGAAAGATAAATTTATGACTAGAAGCTTGGAACTTTCAGAAACTCCTTCCATTGCTGGGGAAGAGGAGAGGAGTTTGGAGATTAAGCTAACAATTGATTGTGTCTATGTAATGAAGTCTCCTTAAAAATCCATAAATTGAGGGGTTTGGAGAGATTCTGGGTTGCCAAACACATGCTGGGAATGGGGTACCCCAGATGACATGGAAGCTGTGTACCCCTTTTCCACACCTTGGCCAATATATCTCTTCATCTCTCTGTTCATTTGTATTCTGTGTCATATCCTTCGCAATAAGCTGGTAAACGTAAGTAAAGCTCTTTCCTAAATTCTGTGAGCTGCTCTAGCAAATGACCAAACCAGAGCAGGGAGTCATGGGAATCTCCAATGTATAGCCAGTCATTATAAGTTCTGGAGACCCAAATTTATAATTCATATCCGAAGTGGAGGGCATTACTGTGGGACTGAGCCCTTAACTTGTGGAATCTAACTCTTAACACTACAAAGAGAGTGTCAGAATGGAGTTAAATTGAACTCTAAGTTGGTGTCCACTGGAGAATTACTTGGTATTTGGAGAAAACTCTGCGGACATTTTGGTGACTAGACACATACTGGATTGAGTGCTGACTGTGCAAGAGAAGAAAAAGTGTTTGTTTTTCTGATGCAGTGACTTTTAAACCAAAGCATAAAGACGGATGTAGAAAAGGTCGTTTCATAGAGGACAGAGAAGTCACATAAGAGGCCATGCTTCACTGGTTAGGAAGATGCCAAGGTCTGTCTGTCTGTCTTTCTTTCTTTCTTTCGTGGCTATTGTGAATGAGATTGTGCTTTTTTTTAATTTTTAATTTTAAAGATGTGGGGTCCAATTCAGGGTTAGGTATACAAATGTTCATTATGCAGGTACCCCTGTTGATGAGGTGTGACCCTACTGCCCTGGAACTTTCTACCACTGCCGATTTCTTTCTTATAGTATTATGGTAATTGTTCAAGGTTCACTTATGAGTGAGAACAGGTGGTACTCAGCTCTTTGTTTCTGTGCTAGATCACTCAGTATTATAAACTCTAAGTCCATTCAAGTTGCTGTGAAGTTCATAATTTTTCTCTACTTTATGACTGCACAGTATTCCATTGTATATATGCATCACATTTTTTCTATCCAGTCTTCTTTCCATGGGCAGCACCATTGGTTTCATGTTTTTGCTATTGTGAATAATACTGCAATAAACATGCATGTGCAGGTATCTTTTTCACAGAGTGATTTTAGTTCCTCTAGGTATATTTCCAGTAGGAGGATTGCAGGGTCGTATGGAAGGCAGATTTTTAGATCTTTTAGGAATTGCTACACTGTTTTCCCCAGAGTCTGTACTGGGAAAAAAATATTTGCCAACTGTATATCTGACAAAGGACTAACATCTAGGATCTACAAGAAACTCAAAAGTGCCGAAAAGAAAAAAAACAAACAGCCCCATTATAAAGTGGATAAAAGATATGAATAGACACTTCTCAAAAGAAGACATACAGGCAGGCAACAGATACATGAAAAAATGCTCAGACTTACTAGTCATCAAAGAAATACAAATTAAAACCACACTGAGATACCACCTAACTCCAGTAAGGATGGCCACCATCAATAACTCAAGATACAACAGATGTTCGAGAGGATGCAGGGAAAAGAGAACACTTCTACACTCTTGGTGGGAGTGTAAACTAGTACAACCTCTGTTGAAAACAGTTTGACAAATCCTAAAAGATCTTAAAATCCACCTTCCATATGACCCCACAATCCCCCTACTGGGAATATACACAGAGGAATTCAAATCACTCTATGAAAAAGATACCCGCACACGTGTGTTTATTGCAGCATTATTCATAATAGCAAAAACATGAAACCAACTGTGCTGCCCATCAAAAGAGGACTGGATAAAAAAATGTGGTACATACACACAATGGAATATTATGCAGCCATAAAGAAGAAAAAAATTATGAACTTTGCAGCAACTTGGATGGTCTTAGAGTCTATAATACTGAGTGATCTATCACAGAAACAAAGAACTGAGTACTACATGTTCTCACTCATAAGCAAACCTTGAACAATCATCATAATACTAAACGAAAGGGATTGGCAGTGGTGGGAAACTGCCAGGAGAGGGTGGGGGTGGGATTAGCACTAGTGGGAAACTGCCAGGGGAGAGGGGGCACACCTCATCAACAAGGGTACCTGCATAATGAATATTTGTATACCAAACCCTGAATTGTACCCCACATCTTTAAAATTAAAAAAAAAAAAAATTTTAAGAGGCTGTGCAACTATAAACAGAGCTTCAAATACATTAGCCAAAAATTTTAAAAAAACGAAAAGGGGTAATACACAAATTCAAAGTTATGTCAATAATTGGTACAATGTGAACACAGAAAATCAGTAAGTACTTATGAAGGGGTAACCCAAAAAGCCTGGAGTTATCTATTTGAGGGTGGGCCCCTTGTAATACAGGCTATTCCTACTCAGTATGTGTTCTAGGAATTCATTGGCATCAGTGTACCAGCTAGTGTTGTTCTGAGAAGTTGTATCCGTTTTAATAAATTTTTAAAAATATATTCTTGCAATGCATTTGCCCATTTCATGATGGGTGATTTATGAGAGCACCTGCCCACACCATGCTGAGTGTTCAGTAGTTTTTACCATAAAGGTCATGATCCTCCATGCCCTACTCTCTCTATTCACTTGACCACAAATGACTTTTTTGTTTCCCCAGAAAAAAAATTATCAAAGGGAAAAGTTTTGCCGATATGGAAGAGGTAAAACAAAAAAACTGCAGAAGCACTACAAGGAATCAAAATCGACAAGTTCAAAAACTGTTCTGAGCAGTGGAAAAAGTGTCTGAATAGATGTATTCCATCAAACAGAGAGTAGTTTGAAAGTGACTGAAGTTTAAACATGTAATAATAAATGCACGACTTTTTAAGAAATAAATTCCATTTTTAACAGATTTTTCCTCGTAGAAGACAAAGAATGTTATTAATCAATTAACTGTCATTTATAGAGCACACCATAAAACAACAGTAGAATACACATTTTTTCACATGTAAATGTACCATTTACAAAAATGATACATATTGTGGTCTAAAAACAGAGTCTCAGTAAATTTAGAAGAATTCAGAAAATGCAGTTATTGAGTAACCTGGTGGAACTGAACTAAAAATTGAGTGGAAAGATACCTGGAAGCTTTTCAAATACTTAGAAATGGAATAACATATTTCTGAATAACCCATAAGACAATGAAGGAATGAATGAACGTGAAAACACAAAATATCAAAATGTGTGAGAAGCAGTTAAAGCAGTGATTAGAGGGAGATATGTAAGAATGCATGTCTATATTCTTAAAAATCTACAATCAATGGCCTCAATGTACCTTTTAGGGAACTATAAAATTCAGAAAAAATTTAAAGTCAAATTGAGTAGGAGAAGGGGCATAATGAAAATAAGAACAGATCAATAGCAATCAACACACAAAAAGAATAGTGGAGAACAATCAATGAAAACATAGGCTATATCTTTGAGAACAACAATCAAATAGATATATTTTTGGCCAGACTCTTTGTTTCCATTTATATAAAATTCTAAAAAATGTAAAAAAAATTTAGAATGATGAAAGGCAGGTCATTTTTTGTCTAAGTTTAAGTATATAAGGATGAGAGTAAGCAAGATATTACAAAGAAATATGACGGAACTTTTTGTCCTAGATGAACATACTTATTACCTTGTGTTGATGGTTTCAAGGGTACGCGTATTAGTCAAAACTTAACAATTCTATGTTTTATATATGTGTAGCTTATTGAGGGTCAATAATATGCCACCAAGTTCTTGGTATAGTTTAATTTAACCTAAATTTAGAAATCAGGAAATTCCAAAGAGTATAATCTCCTTATATGCTTAAAATAAAGTGGTTTATAATCTCTTTATATTAATTTGACACCACTCAATATTAATTTGATTACTTCCCCTGTAGTATTATTCTCTGTTTGAGGGACAATATGTGTAGTTATGCGGGCATATAATAAACTAGAAACCAAATGATACGTGGTAGTTCCTAACTTTTCAACAGGGCATACAGAAGTGTGGGAGAGAAAAACATGCAGACTCCTTGCAACACGATGTAGGACGAAATACCTATTATCTTCCCTTCTTTATAATGTGTTGTGGCAATACAGACATAGGACCTGTGAATTCTAAAATAAAGTGAGGAATGGGGAATTGGGGAACAGAGGTTTCACAGACACATCCACACAGAGAGAGGACTCTGATGTACACAAACAAAAAGCCCTCAATAAGTCCTTGCACCCAAGTGATGACTCTTGGAGTTGCCTCCTTTCCCAGGCAGTGATTAGTCCTTATTTATTCTTGCCTTATGCATTTCTAAGGAGTCCTTGAATAGAAAAGTCTAACACTTAAGCTCAAACAGGGTGTTCTTTATTAACTAAGCTTTGGAATAAGAGACAGCAAAAGAACTGAAATCATGTACTTCAAACCAACTCCGTAAATCATATGGACACCAAATATTTCAGAGATCACAGTAGTTCAAACTACACATAGCAGTAACTCACCAAGTGAGGTTTTTTAATTACCTCAAAAACTTGAATCAACAGTGAATGCTATCAAAAGCAAAATGAATGTACATTAATCACTGAATATTTTGGTCACATGGCATCTTTCATCCCAGAAAAGGTCATAACCCCTAGGTCTGTTTTTCATCACACTTAACCTAAGGAAACAGGAGAGCAAGTAACTTTGAGGAGATTGAATGGAAAAGGTTGAATGTTTAATCTACACAATACTTGCAAAAAGCAAGTGATTTCTCTTGTAGGATCTGATTTCTACAGTGGCTGTATTATCTTCTTCCCAGTAATAAAGAAGTGGAAAATAGATTATATATGTAGCAACACGGCTTAAAATAAGTCTTAAGAGGAATTTCCAATACTTACCTAAATGCAGACTTACTATTAAAAATTATCACTGTTTCTATAATAAAAATGCATATGTTTACAATACTAAATAAAGTTATTAATATTCCTGGCAATTTAGTCATGGGAAATCAAGCACACTGTGGATCACTCATGGTATTGATGATTTAGACTAAACAGACCAGAACGTATTCCAGCTCTTCAAACTTAGGTGTTGGTAAAATATTCTCCCCACCTTTCTGTCCTCATGGAAAAATTGGCCAAAGGAGAGACTGGAGGCATGACAGAAAAAAACTGAATTCTCCTGAGGCATCTCATTTTCTATCAATAAATATTATTGATATTTATTGATATTATATCAATAATAAATTTATTATTGATATAATATCAATAATAAATATTGATATTAGTGATTTTCAAACTATGCTCCCTCAAACCCTTATAGGCTTGATTTATTTCAAGTCTTCTACAAATAATGAAATATTTTTCTCCAATTAATCAAATTATCTGAAGAGTTTCTGTATTGCTTTCATCATCTTTATGTATTGGGATTTCCTTGTAAAAAATAATCTACTAAATATATTTGAAAACTATTTTATTAAAAGAAGCATGCATGCAATTTTAGAAAAAAAAAAACAAATTTTCTTGACATTTATAGATAAAACATAATTTGAAACAAATTGTGTGCTTGTCCCCCAAATAATTACCTCACTCTTCTCTGCCTTTTATTGCTCTGAGTTAGACTTATTAAAATTGTTTCTTTGATAACAGCAGAAAACTATGATTCTATAGCAAATTTGGGGATACAACAGAAGGTTGGTATTAATTCATTCTGAAACATTTAATGGCCCCTTACCCTGATCTAGGCCCCATACTAAGTGCTGAGATTGTCTCCGTGTGTTTTGAAGTAGGTCTCAGATAAGTCAGAAATTTAGAATAAGTGAGAGATGTAGCGCGAGTTAAAGATGTAAACAAATACAGTTATGACATTCTCATCACTCAAGCATGGTAAAATTTATCTTTCTGATTTTAAGTCAAACATAATTCGATTTTTATTTCCTCTGTGTTTATTTAGGAAATTTACCCAGTACTAATATGCCGGAAGGAGGTAGGTTCATCAGTTACCCTGTTGTTTATCTGTTCCCACAGCCAGTTGAGGAAACGTCCATTCCTTTCCAGTATAATAATTTGTTAACACTGATTTTATTAAATTGTCCCACTTTCCTGTTCTCCGGGCTCCAAATTTTATAAAGCAGCCTTCTCTACTTATTATATGTCCCTCTTGGGCACATTTAGGATTTATTTTTTGATATGCAGAAGCCAGAAAGAAAATGGTTTTTAATTAGGAGTGAAAGATATGAGGCAGGGCCAGGAAGTAAAAGTAAGTAGTAGGGAAAGTAAGTAGAGATTGGCTAATTATATTATCTTAACACAAGACATAGCAATCAAGAGAGAGAAGAGCTTAATTTTTTTTTTTTTTTTTAATCGCACAAACAAACCAGAAAGAAATCTGCTGTTCGTGGGGTCAGGTCAGTGTTCAGAGAAGAATTCCTAGAACAAGAGTGACTGTCCACCAGGATCTGCTGCTTCTGTGACTTACATTCTGACTTTATTTAAGCCCTCACCCTATTAAGGATTCTCTTGGTTTAATGTCTTTGCAATATACTTGCTTTCCCAAACTTCTCATTAGAGAAGTTCATTTTTAAGAGAAAGTGTTACTAGGCATATTATCCTGCATAATATAAAAAAATCTAAAATGTTATCATATACTCTTAAAAAATGTTCCCATGGATTATTCTATTAACATGGCAAGGGACAGCTAGATGAGCATGGGGCTTTCAAGTCAGGCATGTAAAGTGGATTGAAATCTTGACTAAGTGTTGTTTACTAACCAGGGAATCTCATATAAGTTAATTTCTCTGAGATTCACCTTTCTCATCTATAAAATTTCGATAACATTTTTAAAAATTGGTAGGATGGTTGTTATAACTTGACATAAATACATTAAAACAATGCCTAATAGAGTACTAAAAAGTAGTAGTTTAGTATTACAGATAGTAATAGTGATATGAAAAATAATGCCTCCCTATCCCCCAAACAGAAGATACTTTGTTGGGTGTGAATTACTTTGGCTATTACAAACTCTTAAAGAAGCCACAACCAATCAAATGATTTTATAGTCTCATAAAATTGTATAACTGAAGATAATCAAATTCCCTTATCATTAGTAGTTATTCTAATAATTAATAGAGGCTTTCTTTATTCTTCAGATAAATCCAAAAAATTTAAGTGCAATATAAATTAGCTATTCTTTCTTGCTTTTGAAAAGTTGACATTTAGCTTTGCAAGTGAATGGTCAGTAAAAATGTAATTATGTTAAATTTATAGAAAAAAATAACAGACTTTCCTTTTCTAGATGATACATAGTTCAGTAGTTCTACTTAGTATTTTTAAACATATAGAGAATATTTAATAGCAAAATATAAATATTAACTTGCCAATATTCCATTTCAAAATTACATTGGTTCTGCCTTCTAAGTAGACTAATTTATGTAACAGTTTACAATGTTAATGTTTGTCACTTTATGTTTATAAATCTTAACAATTATCTTGATCAGTTTCTAGTGAAAAACGTAAACACCAAAGCCTTACACAGATGGCCGTAATTAATATTAAATTAAATGATTTATAACAGATGGGGCCATAGACCAACACCTAAATGAGAATAATATGAAGGACATAAAATTATTCAAATTATAGCCTTAGATTAACAGGTCCAGGAAATAACTCTAGAAATATACTGATTTGACTCTATCTTTTTAATAAAAAAAAGTTGTCTACTGATAAGAATTTCGTTTTTTGTTTTCTGTTTTTTTTATTGTGATATTGAGGGGTACAGTTAAGGGTTAGGTACACAAATATGTCTCGTTCAGGCACCTTTGTTGATAAGAAGTGTCCCCCCATTCCCAGACAGGTATTTGCTGCCATTAATAAGAATTTTGTTTAAAGTAAAATCCAGATGCCTAGCAAGAAGTAGAAAATGTAAATTAATAAGCTAAATTTTAAAATATAAAAATAATAAGGAATTATAAAGATATTTAGTTCAAAGCCTTACACTGAAGATAGTTATATCTTTTAATACATTTTAATCATAGTCTTGTTATAAAGGAAACCTACTTTTTTTTCCTTTAATTGAGAAGCTTATATTTCTCCAGCATCTTGACGAATATTTCTGTGGAAGAACAAATTGGAACCAAACTAGGAGAAGATGAGTGAGAGTAATGTATGAGAATTTTCTTCCAGATAAGAAAAATTTTATAAAAACTGCCATCCTAGAGGACTGTGGGAAGAAAATGTGACAGAGGTTCAGGAAGCAACCGTGAGGTACATTTGTCTTGATTTTGCTTCCTTGGATTCAAACTTCCAAGAAGTGTCGTGTTAGAGTATGTTGGGTGAAAACAGTGGGAAAGTTTGCCCTAATTTTCACTTTGATCTTTGAATATAATTCTACTTTATGGGAGCTCTGTGGCAACTGGGGGCACAAAGCATGGTTAAATGAAGAAACAAACTGAAGTACCATTTCTTTCCCAACCTTGGTTCTTAGGTGGCATGAAAGGAAACCATAAAATCTACATTCACTGTGGGGAAAGGGTGAAGATTAGTGCAGGGTGTGGGTTGCCAAAAGGGATGTCTCTGTTTGCAGAGAGACAAAATATGCATTCGTCCTAGAGCTGTAAGATGGTCAACAAGGTTAAAGATATAATAATCACAATCAGACCTTGAAGTGATACGGTGCCAGGGAGAGCTGAGATGAATCATTCAGCAAGGGGAGATGGTCATCTCACTGGGTTGTTCTCTCGGCATGGAGACTATGGGTCGATTGCCACCAAGAGCAAATATCCGCACATCAGCCATCGGGAAAGCAAGCAACAGACCCTAGAAGTTGTTGTACAGCACATACATAAAAGAATCACAAAAGTTCCACTGAAGAGTTAACCTGCTCACTTAAGAACTAGTAGTAGATAGAGAACCCTCCTTTACTTTCTGAACTCTACTCTTCAAATCCCTGATAACTACGATAACCACGCACTTTCTCTTAAGGTCAGGTTGCATCTTAGATGGAATCGTAGAAGAGAGGCATAGCCTCAGCTTTGTCATGGAACTTGTATTTGAAGTGACAGAATACTTGCTCAGATTATGCGATGTGAATTCGAAAAGACTGAGATACCGTAATTGGTCCTCAAAATATCTTTCTAATCTACTGCCTCCCAACAACTTGAAAGATTAAGTTACTGGAGAGAAAAATGTTTTATTTTACTTGTTTATCTGAGTTTTATGAGCGGATTTGCTATCCAACTATAGATCTTTATCTTCCAATTTAATTGTAAGCTTGTGAGGGCAGGTAATACTTTCTTTGGAAATGCATTTGTACAAACCTATATCATAGTAGTATTATTTGACTAATTTTGGCTAGTATTCTACATTATGCTTCATTTACCTGATAAAAATTGCCTTGGAAATAATTTGGTTTTAATAGTTAATAGTGCTATTGGATACACAAATATCTTAAAAATTTCAATATCTATCTGAGAAAATAAGAAAAATAACATGAAAGTATAAATAGGATAAGGAACAATGATTTAAAAAAAAAGCTGACAATCACTAAAGCAGAGACTCCATGATTTCTTCATTTAATAAACTTTATCAGTTTAGTTCTGAGTTATTATAGAATCATTCTAAAATATATTAAAATAATATTTAATTAAATGGTATTAAATTGGAAATAAATCACTAGTTTTATCATCACCATTAAAACAAATTAAGATTATGAATAGCACATTTCTTTTTCTGCTCTTGGATAATTTACAAGACAAGGATTTAGTTAAATACTTCTTCCAATAATTTTATGTACCTACTATGAACTAAGTATGTTATTGAGTCAGCTTCTCATACCAAATTACAAGGCTGAACAGAACACAGACTTATACTATGAAAGACTGGCACTCTGGAGGACAAGCGAGGCAGGCTACATGTAGCTAGAGCAATGTGGCAAGATAACACCAAGAATCATACAGGAACATTTAATAGAATGGAGAGACAGGAGCCCCTAACTATGATTGTTAGGAAAACTTTTAGGAAGAAGAAACCTGAGGTTGAATTTTACAGGCAAAATCAAGGTCCTCAAGAATATTATGTTAGGGAAGACTCTCCAGAAAGGAGAGCTAGTTTGAGTAAGGAGTAGATAAACTTTGAGAGAAATATGTTAAAACTTCTGTTGGATTAGGTCATTTAAAAAAGCCAATTCCAAAAAAACAAAAAAACAAAAAACAACAAAAAAAGAAAAAGCCAATTCCAATCTTAAGTAATTTTAAATTTAAAAATGAGCTGGGCTCGGTGGCTCAGCTTGTAATCCCGCACCTTGGGAGGCTGAGGTGAGTGGATTGCCTGAGCCTGTGGGTTCGAGACCCGCCTGGGCAACTTGAGGAGACCTCATCTCTACAATAAATAAAAAAATTAGCCGGGTGTGGTAGCGCGTGCCTGTAGTTCCAGCTACTTGGAAGGCTGAGGCATAAGGATCGCAGGAGCCCAGCAGATCGAGGCTGCGGTGGCCGCTCCCGGGTGACAGAGTGAGACTCCAACTAAAAAAAAAAAAAGAAAAAAAAATTAAAAATGTCTTTTTATTTCAACCACAAAAACACAAGCATATTTAACTCTTACAGACTGAATGTTTAAAGACTATAAAGATATTACTGGAATAGGAAAGTGACTATTCATGCAGTTCATTCCTTAAAGGATCTAGTCATTCATGATGTATAAATATGTTACTCAAAATATCCTTAAACATTCATCTCTGTGTTTTCTTATTTCATGACTGAAAAATTAAACTTGGCATTCCCAAAATCAATTACAAACTCATATGTACTTGTGGGGATTTTTTGTCAAATTATATTATAATCTATCTTATTTAATA